>PVHY01015600.1:0-35615 GCA_004024945.1 Uropsilus gracilis | reverse complement strand
TATCAAACCAAGACTATCAGTGCAGTGCAGACTAATTTATTTCTAACAAAGTGATTTCTAATTATCCTATTAACTACAAAAGAAACATGTAAGACTCAGAATACTTCAACATTGTCCAAACCCTTTCTCAGTATTGTCCAAAGTCCTTTCCCAGATTGCCCCAAATATCCTCAGTCTCTCAGTCCTAATCGTCTCACCAGTGTCCAGTCAGAGTACATCTCCAGATGCTTGAAGACTTGTTCCTTTAAATGCTCCTCGTTGTCTTCCACTCTGTCTTCTCCTTGTCACCTTCAGGCAGCAGGAACTCCATGGTGCCGAACCAGCCAAGTTCACTTTCTTCTCAGGCCTAACTTTTGCACAGCCTCTCGGAGACACAAGTTAAACTCAGCAAAACAAACTCCAACACGGAGTTCAAATCTGCGAACTCCTTAACTGCATTCAGCACACATGCTGCCAGCCTGGGCTAGCCGAGGGTTGCAGGCCCTCGGTGGCCACATGGCCTAGCTCACATGGCTCACATCTTTACAACACCACACCCATCACTCCTATTAGAATACTGTGGAAGTAGAGACTGGACAAACAGTGGAATTCCTTACTCTTGGCTCCTTTCAGCTTTGCTCCAGTTAATTAGAGATGTGTAACTAGTAACAAACTAAAGGAAAATACCAAGCTGGGCACGGTGGCTCGCGCCTGTAAGCTTCAGCCTATGAAGCAGCCGGGGCTAGGGATCGCGGTTCAAGTCCCACCTGGGGCCTGTAGTGAGACCTAGTTACAAAAAAAAATAGCTGGGCATGGTGGCATGCACCTGTCATCCCAGCTACCTGAGAATCTGAGGCTGGGGATTGCTTGAGTCTGTGGTACCCTGGGCAACGAGAGCCTGCGGTTCCACGGGCAAAAATAGCGAGACCTAGTCTCAAAAAACAAACAAATAAACAAACAAACCAAAAACAAAAACAAACTAAAGGAAAATATCAAGTAAGATTTTTTTCCCCAAACTCATTAGTTGTGTCTTGAATTTATTAAATTATCAATTTTTTTAATTTGACTTATTTCAGCTATTTACTAGGAAAATGAACAAATATAGGTAATGCTCAGAAGACATTATGGAAGAAGTTTTCAAAACAGATTTCACCTAAGCACTTGAAAATAATTGCTATTGGTAAAGCCCCACAAAAACTATAGTAAGGTCTTAGAAAGACATATGAATGATGATTGCATGTTCCCTTTTAAAAAGATGTTGAGTTTTTGGTCTTTACGGTAAAGTCTTTCTCATTTTCCAATTGCTCAAGTACATCAAAATAAAATCCCAAAAGTATGAGCTCAGAGTACTCCAGATTGAAGTACACCCACATGTTGGGAAGATGATGTACCACAACATGGGGAGAAACTCCTGCTCTCAAGACTCCCACCCCAGACTTCATCCTATAGATAAATATTGTTATTCCTCTGTATCCTTTAGTAACAAACTGTTAACCATAGGAAATTGTTCCCCTGAGTTCAGTGAGCTATTCTAGTAAATTAATCTAATTCAAGGAAGAAAATGTTATAATTCTCCATCTATAGCCAGTTAGTTAAGTACAGGTCACAACCTGGACTTCCCACTGGTATCTAAAGTAGCAAAGAGAGATAGTCTTGTGGTACTAAGCTCTTACCCTGTGAGGTTATCATATCTACAACAATTCATTTGTAAGAAGTGTGGACAAAGTAAACACATTTTTTTGCAGTTGCTAAGGCTGCAGGGCTTAGTAGCAGTATACTTTAGTCAAGTCTCAGTCTCTCTGGTTTCATTATCAATAAAATATGAGGAATGATTAGTTTTGGACAAAGGAAAAAGACTCACGGAGGCAAAAGTCTGTTCATCAAAAAGAACTGCTAAGAAGTTGCCCTGTGGTTAGCCCTGCCTATTGTCACAGATCAACAGAAATCGCTGTCTGAAAGCCTGGAGCCTCCCCCAGTTTCCCCTCCCTGCACCCTACAGATATCCGACCTAACAGGCATTTCCTTATGATAAAATCTTTTATCTCCTAAATTCTTGCTTTTCTCACAAGTAAATTATACCAACCAAAAATAATGAATTTACGGTATGCATGTTACCCTATCTAGAAATTAACATATGCCCTCAAAAAAAAAAAAAAAAAAAAAACTCTGTTGCTGCCCTGTGCGTATCTCAAATAGAACTCTTCCTATTTTTGAGAACTCCCACCTAGTTCAAGACAATAAATGTAACCTTATGAGGAGTGGGAAATGCAGCTGGCTGCACCCACCTTCCCACCAGTCTCTTTTCTCAGATTTATATCCTCTCTTTATCTAATAAATAAAACTCTGTCTAACTATCATTGCAACTTTTCCCAATTAACAATATAATATGGCTGATGTGCAGAGTTGTTAATAGGCACTCATATATGGACTTGGTACCTTTCATAAGCACATAACATGCATTATTTCCCTTGTTACTCTATACAACTCTATGAAGTATACAAAATTATTATTCATGTTTTATATTCAAGGAAAGTTAAACTTAGATTAAGTAACATGGTTATAGACATCCAACTAGTAAGGATATAATCAAGATTTTAACCTGAGCAGTTTGGTTCCACAGCATTATAAACTATATATTGCATTTTACTTCTGCTCATAAGTATTAGAATGTGCTTTAAATAAATGACTTACCAGTTCTATTAGATAACATGAGGGTACTGTATTTGAGGTTCTTCATTTCTAGGTATTTTCCCTTTTCAGATAGACTCATGAGCCACTAATTTGCTTTTTATTTAAAGTAAGTTGTCTAGATTTAAAAAAAAGTAAAAACAAGAAACATATCCTTCAGACACATGTGTTTCTAAGGAATTTTATTCCAATTCAAGGAACAATATCAGATATATAAAATAAGCAGTTTTCTTATTTCAACCTATGAGCCTTTCTTAATATAGACCTTAGTACATAAATTAATACATTGAATCATTGTTTCTTTTCTAGTCTGACCAAAATATGCACATTTAAGATGTTAGTTACCTCCTTAGCATGCTGGTGTGATTTAGATCCCATAAGTACACTCATATAGGAAGCCTGCATTCTGTCCTTATTTTTTCCTTTTGCTAAAGTGTTTTTTAAAAATCTACTCTATGGCTGTTCGTTCTAATTTTTTTTTTTTTTTGGCAAATAAAGATTATGTTTCAACTGGCCTACATGTGGGATATTAAGCAAACTGTGCTAAGAATCAAAATTCCTCTTACACTGAAATTCTGAGTTCTGGAAATCTCTCTTCAATTTCATAATATAGAAATTTAACTTTTTTTGAAGAGGACAGATAGTTGTAGTGAGTATTGAATGCAAAGGTTTTAAGACTCATTCTGTCCTCACTGGAGAGCAACTGAAAAAACAGAAGGTGTTAAATGCTTTATTGTACACCATAAATTGTAAAATGTAAGATTCAGCTGGCAAGTTTCAGGAGAGATTTAGAAGGGAGTTAGGGAATTGAGACTGCAGCTAGTAGCACATTGCTGCAATATTGCATGAGGGTGTGCTCATCTAAGAAGGGCAGAAAGAATGTAGAAGTATGCTTTTGAAAGATACTGTGAAGTATGAATCCACAATCCAATTTGATGGGGTATAGGAGTTCAAGAAAAGAGGAAAAGAAAAGAACCAAGGGCTTCTTTATTTTTAGACTAGGATGACCTAAGAAAGGATATAAATATATATGGGGAGAGGTGATTTGGGCAGCAGATATGGAAAGTGATTTAGGGTGCCTGACATGAAGAGGATTCTTAAATTCTGTTTTTTCCAAAAAACTTCTAAGTCACAAAAAGTCAATTAACTTTTTTGTTTTTAAAGAATAAGACATGTAACTTAGTCATTTTCAAGACACAAGTGCTTACTAAATATGCAGCAAATATTGAGACTTAACAGATACTATTTCTTTCTAGAAATTACATATTAATAAAATAATCCCTCAAGTATCTTCATTGACCCTAAAAGAATCCTTTCATACATAGCATGGGCTCTAGCTATTAAACAAACAAAAAGAGAAATACTGAGTGAATGAATGAATAGGAATATACCCAGTGGGCAGTTCTTTAATTGTACAAAAGTGATCATAAATATGACATGTGGAACTGACTGTTCTCATGTCATCAATCAAGATGATGCTAAGGTATTGAGATTCAATAGAGAAAAACAAAAGTTCTAGGGATGTATTGTGACTAAGGATAGGCATGGAGATAAGAGCAAAAGCTATGTTAGAAGGTAATGTCACAGAAAAGGGAAAGTGTAAAAAATCATGGGTGGAATATGGAAATAAATGTGATGCAAGATCTAAGTGGGGAAACTTCAAAAAAGTTGTACATCTAGTGGAAAAGCCAATGAGTAGTAGAGGACAGAATTTGTCCTAAAGTGATGAAAAACTGAATACAGGCATAAAGAAAGTATTGTATATTTGGACTTGGCATTTATTCCACATCTCTCATTTGTAATATTAGTTTGGTTCACAAATGTAGATCAGCCCTCACCTTTATTCTGTACCCGGACAATGTATATAGTTTGCTTACATTCTCATTGCAGTTGACTATATATCACTGTGCCAATCACAATCCAGGAACCCTTACTTGCCAGGTATTGTTGGAGCATGAAAAAATAAAATCAAATGACGCAAGTAGCTTTTCTGTGGCTGTATTGTTTGCCGAAGCTATGATTGGATAAAGTCCAGTAATATCATTAGAATAGGCCCACATATAAGTAAAAATGTAACGTGTCTTTTGAAAGAAATTTCAATAATAATCACGGCTTCATAGTTTTAATTAACTTTAACATTAGGACCTAGTTCCTCCTTTCCAGAAAGAAAGAAAAAAATTAAGGCAAAAGAAAGTCGAATGATCTATCCAAGTTCACCAAACTTGTTATTGGCAGAGCCAGAGCCAGAAGTATAATTCTTGTTCCTAGTGATTGTTTCTGAGTCACCCTATGCATTTCATAAGGCATACCACCTACATGTAAATTAAAAAAAAAAAAAAATGATACCAACACTCTTCCCTCTGACATGGTTTAAAAATAGCTTGTTTCTATTTACACCAATCTAGTTTCAACAATGTCTAGTTCTGAGACATTGTGAGTTAACCCATACTACTATTCCAAACTGAGTCTTGGTAAGCAAAATTTTAATCAAATATTTAAAATCAGATGTTTAGAACAAATTAGTTCAGTTGAGCAACTTCCCAGATTTTATCTGCCTGTTGTTCAGTTTTACAGATTAGAAACTGGAAACTACTTTTACCTTCCCATGAAGACTTTGAAATGAATTCTATGAGTAATAAAATTCACATTTAAGAATAAACATTTTTAAAAAGTTTTTACAGTGGAATAGAATAGGTGATATGTTCAAGTTCTTTTAGGGAAGCCAGTTAATTTTTTCTCTATCCCTCTTTGCTGTTCTTTTTGGGTAAAACCATTCCCTGAAAGCATTAAAAAGTAACACTTTATACTGCCCTCTCAAAATCATGGCAGTCACTATATCATATCATTGAAATACACGTGTTGCTAGAAGTAAGTAGGAGCTACATCAGATGTGGTTTTTTCCCCCTCAATTTTCATCAGTATTTACAGTTTAGGTTTCATTTTATTTTTCACAAGACTAACATTTAATATACCATGAAACAACCCAAAGTTGATCATACACACATGCACGCACATGCACACGTGCACACACACGACTCCAGTTCTTTTGCAATTGTGGTATAACTTCAGACAAAGGAAAATGGTCATTAGATACTAATTATATTCTTACAGTTCATCTCTCGGGCCTATCTAAACAGAGAAAAGATCCACATAAGAAGGATAGTATAGGAATAGGGAAGAGCATTTAAAATAAGAGTTAATTGTTTTTTGAAGTTCTAAGGTTTTCTGCAATTCATTGCTTAGATGGTTATGCAGTTACCCAGGCCAAGAGAACACTTAGAAGTCTAACTAGCCAGGTAGGTTCTGGCAAATACCCTACTTAGAGAGTCTCAGGGAGGCCTTGGGAGGTAGATACAAGACTGGGAGCGTCTCAAAGTAGTTGTACTTTAGGCTGGAGTCCAGGGAAGTCAGGTAAGGCCAACTGGCAAGAACCATTGTTCTAGGTAACCAAGGCCCAGAGACCGGGAAGTCAGACACAGTTGGAAAGAAAGTTTCTAGAGAACAGGTGACACTTTGTTCTTTCTGCTGTGTGGCTATCACAGGTCCCTGATTACTTCTGATCAAAAAAGTCAGCTTTCTCCCTGGGAATAAGTGGAACCAGGACCACTTATTTCACAATTTTGCCATTTTAAATGATTACTGAATTCTGTTTCAAACTATGCTGCTAGCTTTGAAAAGAAGTTGCTGTATAAATGTGCCTTTATATTTTGATACGCTAATTAAAGCTAACAAGATTGAAATGAATGAAGAATATGTAAATATAAATATGAGATAGTAGAAATAATAAGATGACCATAGTTGGTAGGTAGTTCAATCATTTCAAAATCTTGGGCAAGTTTTATAATTTCATTGATTTTAATTTTCTTCACCTGTTACAGATTTAATGTCATTTAAGACACAAAACATCAATTAAACATAAACACTAATTCCTGAACCAGAGTTGGTAATTAACATAAATTATTTCCTCGATTCCACTTAATTCTTTTGTTAGCCAACTAGTAAATATTGAAGACCCTCTTAGGTCATTCTGGTTTATAGGTTGTAGAAACAGGGCTATGGTGCACAGAGAGCTTGTACTTTTGCTTACTTCCTCTGTTTATTTTTCTACATATATAAATTGTTTTCTTCTTCATGGAGAGTAGACTACTAGAGAACATAGTAATAAGGATATCCACAAGTAGTTATAGCAAACATGATCCAAGGTGATCCAATCACTTAAAGTATTAGTAAAAAAAAAAGTATTAGTAAAATATTCATTAGAAATTCAGACAAAACAGATTAAATTCAATACCTTGATTTATCCCAAATGATTCAATACAGTATTAAACCTGAGTAGTTCACACATAGGCTTTTGTTTATCTGCTCAAATACTAATTCCTTTTTACCAAGTATTACTTTACCGAATCTTTCATATCTTGGTAACTACTTCTACTATATATACTCATATCTGATTTCTCCACTACAAAATGCAAATACAACTGAAAAATTACCTCAAAAAATCAAAAAGCCACTTTTACATATAAAAAGTCATTTTTCTTATTTCATGCTTCATTTTATTTGTTATCACCTTTGGATAACATTATATCGAAAAGAATATACAGTTAGGGTTTAATATTTATGTTCCAAAGAGAAAGGATTGAGCTTCAACTCCTTCTATTGCTAAAGATAGTTGGCAGCTTATGAAGTTACAGAGTTACATAGTTTTAAATTCCCTCTAAAATGCATATAAGACCACCAAGGGCACTTGAAGGAAGAGACTATGAAGCCACTACTGAAAAGAGATCTAGCTGAAGTCGGCATCCCCAAGTCAGTCCCCTGCTAGGTTCTACTCTGTAAGAGATAATGCTCCCCATTCCTACAGTACAGATTAGGGCAGCAATGAATGAGATGAAATTGATCCTTTAGTACCTAAATTAGGGGAACTTGACAGCTTTTCAGACTTTTCTGAAAGGAACTTCAGTCTCATTATTTCATAATGTTACATTATTTGTTTGAAGTATTTAGATATCCACAGTTACCTAATAATTGTAGTGCTCACGATGACAGTTGTGTTGTATTGCTCACCCTTTTAGACCAAAGATTATATTTCTCCCTTAGGAAAGTTAATTAGTACATCATTATGTTCTAAATTTTATATATTGTTTAAAAGTAAATGGACAACAGTTCTTAACATACAAATTCTTTCTTCCCCTCTCTCTGACTCTCCCCCATCCCTCCCTCTCTCATAAATACACACTCCCAGTATATGTGCATTACAGAATCTGTATTATTATCCTGGGTGCAAGGGGTTTCTGTTCTGGGCATTATTATGCAGGGAATCTCTCTGCTTTTGTTACAGTTCTTTGCACAGAACAAAATCAGGAAGCAAAGGATTCTGACCACTAGAACTTGAACCATGTCCCCTTCAGTGCCTTCTTGGGTTACTAGAATACCCAGATAATTTTGAGCTGCTTGGGCATCTTCCCCAGGTCTGTATCTGGGCACAGATTGTTTCATTGCTTTAAAATATCCCTAAATCAGAGGGAAGCTCTAGTGGCAGCTATTTGTAGAAAATCTTGCATAGGTACATATATAGATGTAACCACAGGCATGTTCTTGAGAATTTTCATCTTGGGGGATGATGCTGCATATGGATTGTGGGTTTTGGAGCTGACTCTACCAGAATCTCTACATTTTAAACTTGAAACTTCAAGATATACAAAAATTCTCAATTTGAACCTTGCCTGAAGGTCTATATTTAAGGAAGAAGGATAAACCAATTTATTTGAAGACTTTACTGTAATTTACGCTTGATATATTTATCAATATATAAGCTTTTTTAAGTCCCACTAAATATATTAAGGAATTATTGTTCCCTAGCATTTCTATTTTGTGAATTTCTAAAAGAATAGCATACGATCTATAAATTATAAGCCGTACTTCAGACTGTGATTTCATACTGAATGCACATTACTTTGGATTGCTTTTCCCAACATGTCTCAGCAAAACATTATACAACCTGATTAAACAAAGACTCATTCCCACACAGCTCCACCTTCTGTACTTGGCACAGCTTTAATCTGGTAACACCCTTTAGATACCATTTCAGTTCACATTTAAAAGAAAAACCCATGAAGATTTAGTTAAGTGATTCCTTCTTTCTACAGGGCACGTAAATCTTGAGGAAAATATTCCTTCTGGATTTAGGACACTTTAAACTTTTCTTCCTACTCATCATCTTCTATTACTTTAACCCCCAAATCATAGACATTAACCAAGAAATTCTAAAAAACCAAAATAGAAACACAATGATCCCATGGGATCATTTTGATATTTATTTTCCTAATGTATCCCAAATAATATATGGGTAAATATTTACAGTGAACCCTCCACAACCTCAGGTTCTGCTCCTAGGTAATCAAGGGCTATAGGTATAATACAATGTAAAAAAGAAAACATTAGAAATTATAGGCATGAAAAAACTTATAATCTAGTTCTAGTCTTTGGCACTGGGTAGGAATTGAATAGTATTTGGTGAAAAGGAAGGAAGGCAGTCTATAATTGCATTTTAATTCTCTGAACTCTCATGTTTTTAACTATTTATATACCTCAAGTCAGTGGTCAACTTGTCAGAATTGCACTTGGAAATATTTAAACTAATGGATACTTGCTTTTCCTGTCCTATTACAGGAACAGGTATGACTTACACCTATGATTATCTGGTAAATGTGAAGAAGTAGGGTGTGCTGGAATAGTCCAAGTTTAAATATTATATATATATATATAAAATCTCTTTCACATATTCAAGCTGCTTAAGATTTTCTAGCTGCTTTATATAATGTGAAATAAAGATCACAAATTTGGGTAGGAAAGAATAAAGAAAATTTGGGCATTTGTATTCAGGACATTACTCATGGAAAGTGGTAACTTCATAGGAAGAGTAATGACTAAAACACACTGATACATTTATAGCAAGTAGCTCTTTTATTTGGATATTGTCATCCAGTGAGATCATTGTATAGGTAGCAACATCTGATTTTCTAAACTTAACTCTGATGAGTCATTGAATTGCTGTAGCCATAAGTCTTAAAACTGACCCCATGATCCCATACCAGTTGGTCATAGCCTGATGATACTCATGGTAGATTGTTTATAAGTCATGCAAGATTCCTTAAGATAAGGCTCCTTAAGGCCGGGCACGGTGGCTCGTGCTTGTAAGCTTCAGCCTACGAAGCGGCCGGGGCTAGGGATCGCAGTTCGAGTCCCTCCTGGGACCCGTAGTGAGACCTAGTTCCAAAAAAATAGCTGGGCGTGGTGGCGCGCGCCTGTCATCCCAGCTACCTGGGAAGCTGAGGCTGGGAATTCCTTGAGTCTGTGGTACCCCGCGCAACGAGAGCCTGCGGTTCCACAGGCAAAAATAGCAAAACCTAGTCTCAAAAAAAAATAAAAATAAAAAAAATAATAAGGCTCCTTAGAATTGTCACTCTGGCGACTTCAATTATGTTCTGTTCTGTGAGAATACAAATGAACTTATCATAAAATGTTAAGGCCTGACTCTCTTCAACTGCTCTCTAGTGAAATTTCCAGACCACAAATATGGTCCACAGATTATAATTTGGGAAATATCACCATTTGCATTCTTGAATTTGTTGAATTGGACTGAAGTAGGATATCAGAAATAGTGCTTCAATAGATGCAAAATGTAGGAAATCTTTAGTTTTTGTTGTTTTTGTCTTAGTTTTAGATTTATCTAATATTGAACTTTGACTAAAATGAATCCTTTTAGGTGTGATACACTGTAGCAAAATATTTTTAAAAAACAAACTGATAAAATTGAGGTGTGTATTTAGTTAATGGCCTTTGTATTAGAAAGACAGAAAGATAAAATTTGATCTGAATAAAGTATGTTCTCTCCTGGGCCAATCCATTTGTTGTTCTCACTGACTGGGCTACCCTTCCTTCTGCAGTATTTTTTTTTTTTTTTTTTTTTGAGACTAGGTCTCTCTATTTTGCCCATGGAACCACAGGCTCTCGTTGCCCGGGGTACCACAGACTCAAGCAATCCCCAGCCTCAGCTTCCCAGGTAGCTGGGATGACAGGCGCGCACCACCACACCCAGCTATTTTTTTGGAACTAGGTCTCACTACGGGTCCCAGGTGGGACTCGAACTGCGATCCCTAGCCCTGGCCACTTCATAGGCTGAAGCTTATAGGCACGGGCCACGGTGTCCGGCCAGTACTTTTTTTTTTTTTTAATCTTACAATTTTTTATTTCAAATTTTTGTAGAAGGATTGCCTTTTGTATGCTATAATATGTGCATGTTTGTTTTACCCTTATTTTTGATGCATTTATTTTTATTTTTTATTTATTATATTATTTATTTTATTTTACATTACTGCACTGCAACCTTTAGGTTTCTGCCTAAATGTTGCTTAAATTGAAGAGACTTCTTTGACCAGGCCCTATAAATACCCTTTTTTGGTATAACTTTCTGCCCTCTTACTGTATTTTTATTTCCCTTCATAACTTGTATTGACAACTGACATACTATACCTCTATGTATGTACACTTTTTCCTTTTCTCTGTAGAACTTGTTCTTTGAGGGCAAGGTCTATTTTATAGTCATTTCTGTCTTCCCTGCATCATTTCCATGACACAGTGTTGATCTTCAAGATATTTTTTTCTTGAGGAAAGATAGAGATGAATCACTAGCTTTTTGTAGGTTAAGATTAATTACCTGTAACAGTTTTCACTTATTTTCATTCCCATAATGGCAAATCATGGACTTACTTTGTTGACAAGAAATATATCCAAATATGTAAGATATTGAGCAAAACAAAATTCACAAATTTCAGAAGAAATAGATATACAGTTACTACAAATCTACAGAGTCAAATACTGCTACTAAAAACCTTTCAGAGTTGAATTTGCTTTCTTGCATATTCATGACAAATAGCTACATATAATTCCTAAAGTATCAGTTTCCAAATCTATGGTTAAAAGCATGTGCAATTTCAAATAATATGCTGTTATAACTAGATAGATAGGTGCAAAAGAATGAAGTTACCCATCTACCTACCCACCTCATACCACTTAAAATTTAATCTAAAATGAGTGCTAAAACTTAAGGGTAATTGCTAAGTTATAAAATTCTTAGAAGGAAACATATGAGTAAATTTTTGTAACTTGGAACTAAACAGTGGTTTCTTGAATATGACTCCAAAAGAATAACTAACACAATTAAAACTAGACAAATCTGACTTCCTTAAAAACAAAAAGTTTTGAACTTGGAAGTAAATCAATAAAAAAAAAAGTAGAAACAAATCATAGGATGTGAGAAAAAATTCAAAATCACCCATCTTACAAGTTTACATCTAAAATACATAAATAATTCTTACAACCCAACGCTATAAAGACAATGCACTTTAAAACAAAGGATGTGAATAGATATTTCTCCAGAGAAAATATATAAATGGACAATAAGCTCATGAAAAGATGATCAACATCATTAGTCATTAGAGAAATGAAAACCATAATGAGAAACCCTTCTACACTGCTGATGGGAATATGAACTGGTATAGCCACTTTGGAAACTGGCAGTTCTTCAAAATGTTAGACATAGAATTACCATGTGGCCTCTCAATAGCACACCAGGGTACATACTCAGGAGAAATGAAAACATCTACATAAACATTTTTACACTTATGTTCATAGCAGCATTATTCATGAGAGGAAAAAGTGGAAACAGTTCAAGTGTGTCTATTCATTGATGAATAGGTAAATAATGATGATCTATCCATAGTAATGGAATATTATTTCATGATAAAGAGACCTTAAGTATTGGTATGTTCTAAAACATGGGTGAATTTTGAAAACATTAAGCTAGATGAATGAAACCAGTTACAGAAAGTCACGTATGCATGAAAGGTTCAGAAAAATCAAATCAATAGAGCTGGGAAATAGATTGTCTTTTATAGCAGGGTTGAGGTGGTGGGGGTGGAGATGGGGGAAGGCTGCAGATGTGTACAGTGTTTCTTTGGGGGATGAATATTAGATGGAGGTGATAGTACCAAGGCAAGTTAGGATTAAGAAGGCAGCTTCAGGGACAGTGCAGGCTGGGACTTCAGGAGAGTTAGAGACTTCTTAGATAAGGGTCGTAAATACTAAGAGGTGCTAACCAAAAATAATTTCCAGAAGGCTATATAAACATGGACTGTAAATCTTGAGAAAATTAATGAGACCTTGGACAGGGGAGGTAAAAAGAAAACTTTAAGATAAAGCACAGAAAAAAATGGGCTTATCTACACAGAGGAGTATAGCCATGGGGAGAAAGCCAGTCACAAAGAAAATAAGTTTTAGAATAGGGAAAAGTTTAAATATCCCTAAAACCAAGTCCATAATGGCATCTTTGCTCCCTCCTAGTAACCTGGGTGTTCTTGCTGTTTTCTCTAAACAAACTCTTCCTTACTGTCCTAAATAAAGTTTGCTTCTCTCTGCTTACTTATCAAAAATATTCTGCTTTTTTTTATGACTTCATGAGAAAAGAACCTATGGTGGGTCAAGTGTTAAATTCCTTGCTTCAATAGTTAAACACAACTTTGAGTGTATATTAAAAATACACTTTAAATAGATTCATTTTTACAGCAATTTGGTGTAAAATTATGGTGTAAAATTACAGTAATTATGGTGAGTTATAACTAAACAGAAGACTATATGGACAATTTAAGTAAGAATCACAGCTGGATAGCAAAATAACACTGTTGGTAGAACTTGTGTTATATAATAAGATTATATAGAGAAGCATAAACCCTTTCTGAAGGATACAGATTATACAAAGGCAATAAAAATTTTAATTTTGGGTCAACTCTAGGCAAAGCAAGAATTTGGAATTTAAGATGTATTCAAAACTCATTTGGTCAAATTTCCTCCTCAAATTTTACTTCAGGGTCTGAATTATTTGCCTTTCACAAGTCAACCTGTGGAATGCTCATGGATGATCTTAAAAAAACACTATATGTGGAAATGTATATAATACATTAACTTATTAATAGGTGGGTGGTGAATCTAGGATTATAAATCATAAACCTTGGCAGTGAAAAGCCACTGAAGTTTTTTTAAAAAGGGAGTGTCATGTTCAGGTTAGAAATATCATTCTGGCTGTAGTGTGGAGAAGATTTGTAGAACGAAAGTGGAAGGAGGGAGATAGTATGGGGCCAACAACCTGTCAACATAGAATGAAGGTTACTTCAAAGTAAAAACATATGAGCTATGGCAGATGCCAAGGAAATTTTATCTCATTTTCTCTTATCTGACCACAGAAGAGGTATATGGGAGTCAGCTTCCATAAACAACCTCTCAGGGGGAGTCTCTCATCAGGTAGGTGACAGGCCTTGGGCATTGGGACATTCCAAAAATTGTATAAACTAGCCTCATCAAGAGCTTTCTTATTTGAAATCCAGAACTCATCCCTTATTTATCAGACTGTTATATAAAACTGTACAACTAAACTGTTGGGGGAGTTACTTCTTTTGAGGTGCTCCCCCATGCATGTGAAAATTCACTTCTCTCTTGGTAATTTCTCTGTGAACAACTAATTTGCATGTTCTTGACCACCAGAACTAAGTTGGTACAGGGTCAGTTTTTCTTCCCAATGATAGGTTAGGAGGCCTTGCACTAATCCTGGTGAAAAGACCAGGATAAGAGTAACAGCAGAGGACTTGGGGGCTGGACATGATCAGGAAGGACTAGGGAGAACATGGGAATGAATCTTACATATCTTCCCAGGGCCCATCAAAAACTAATATTCAGCTGATTAACTTGTCTTCTAAATGTAGAATGTACTCCAAATCTCTTCTTTGGGGGTCAGGGGAGGCTGATGAGGGGTAGTAGGGTGGTTTAGATAACTTAAAATCAGGTAGCAGAATTCCTCCTGGAGAAAGCTGACCAATTTAGCAGAAAGATCTAGGTGTACCATCTTTGGTTCTACATTTGGAGCTTGTCTAAAACAAACCAAAAATTAGACCAAAAACACTGCCTGTATAATAAAATGAGGAAAAGTTTTGCTTCAGTTAGGTATGGAGGAGTCAGGTATTCTAACAGACGGAAAAGCAGTGAAGGATAACAGGGAAGATAACAGCAAGGTATCAGGATATCAAGAAGTAAGTCCTAAGCAAAAATGTAGACAATAGCAAGTACTGCTAGTGAATAGTGAACAGGGTTGCCTGATGTTCAGTTTCATGCTATTTACCACATGGTCATATAATTACATATACTCAAAAATGTAATGCAGCTACTGGGTATGAATATGTTTTACAAGCATTTCATATTTGGTCCATGGAGAATGGAAAGAAGGTGATAGCTATAAGAGAAAGGATGTGAAACAGAGAATTCAGCAGTAATAGGAACTGAGAAAAAGAATAAAGTAGAGAGGACACACCTGACACTTATCACATCTAAGAAGTGGGTTGTAAGGTGGGGGTGGCAGTGGCAAAAACAAGGAAATTATGCTTCACATCATATGTGAGACCCAAAGTAGGGACAAAAGAGGAATCTTTTGTATTTGTTTATTTAGGGAATGGCAATTCTAAACAAATTAGATGACTAAGGTCTTCCCTGCACCTAATCCATGGATAAATAGCTAAGTGGGAATAAATTATCTTAGTAGAAATCTAACTTATGGATTTCCCATTCTTTAGTTCCCTGAAGAATTAAATACTCCTCTATTTGTGAATATAGGTTACCTTAGACACGTACCTAATGGTTCAGAATTTTAAAAGAGCTATTTTCTGCATCATATGTGAAATATACTAAAACTGGAAGAGCTGAGGGTTGAAACACAAGAAAATAATAGCATGTGGAGTAGAAAATAATATTGGACATTTAAAAAATTATTGTTCTAAGTGTTTCAGCAAGTTACAGTTTTTTTCTTAACTCTTCTGAACTAATAAAAATGTCAGTAGAATACATTTTGAAGAAAAATATATTAGAATGTGTTACCTAATTTTCTAATAGTTTGTTTTCTTAATGTATGAATTGTTCAGAGACACCTCCTTGAAGCAGGGCTAATTTGGAAATAAATGTTGTAGCTGGAAATTATCCTCATGAGTTTATCTTTTTTAAAAAATTATGTTCATTTTTGATTTTCATAGATCCCCAGAGATATTAAAGTATTTACCATGTTACTGTCTCTGTGGCTACTATAGTGCTGCTCATAAAAAATTAAATTGTTTTCTTCCCCCAGAGATGAATGCAATCTGTTATATATATATTTTTAATTCTTTTTATTCTTTCTTCAAATTTCTTACAACATCAGCTTATGGTTATTGGAATGCATTTCCCTCCCTCTGACACCCACTCTGTTCCCTCAGACTCCTCTCTCCTTGATGTTTGTTGATCTATGTTAAGTCCGTTTGTCTCTTCCTTTTCTGTGACAATGTCCTTTTGTGGGTGAGGGACCATGTTCTTGGGACACAGTAAGTGTGCTGGTAGGTTTTCAGTCTTAACTTTGCATTGGGCAGCTAGTTCATGCTTGTTTGAAGTCAATCATTGTCCATTCTCTGTGCTGTTTTGCTGTCTCTTTGGTTTAGCTCTGCCCTCTGGCTTAGGAGGCCTCATCCCCAGCCATTGTCAGTAAAGTAGTTACTTCTTGTGGGGAGAAATCTGTTGATGGCCTTTGCAGGTCATTTTTTCTTCCTTTGTAAAGCTGATGCCCTGGCTCTGTGGTCTTCTTCTCCAATGGGATAGGGAGGGGTGTCTTGCTCTTTTAGATGGCGGACAAGAACTAGAATTACCTTCTCCTGGCGAGGCCGTAGGTGTGGTTTTGTGATATGTCATCACCATGGTTGTTTCTCTGTTAATTATGCAATGTCTTTTTTGATGTTTCTTCTCTCGCAGCCTGTTCATCTGTACCTGGTCCCTCACCCATTCCATGTCAGTATTTGTATTCTTTGTTTCTTCTTATTCCTCTTAAGGACTAAGTAGAGTGGAATGAGTAAAACAGGAGGGGTGTCTAGCCCCCCTTTCCCCCACTCCACTGGAGCCCTACCAGG
The DNA here is from genome assembly GCA_004024945.1 of Uropsilus gracilis. Taxonomy (NCBI): domain Eukaryota; kingdom Metazoa; phylum Chordata; class Mammalia; order Eulipotyphla; family Talpidae; genus Uropsilus; species Uropsilus gracilis. The sequence continues at coordinate 18,921 of PVHY01015600.1, read as the reverse complement.
GTCCATGTATGCAGGGGTGCCCATGCATCAACCCACTCAGCCCCCATCTGACATAGGTCCCTAGCAACCCCCCTAGCCTCCACACAAAAAGTGGGGCCCACTGGCATGTTCAGAGGCGACCAGCCGTCATGACCAGCCACAGGGTGCAGGAGCCTAGAAACTCTGCGTACCTGTCCCATGAACTCATCTGACTATTATATATTCTTAATTTTCAAACAAGGTTTAATAGAATATACTATGAAAAGAAGATGGAAAATGAAGATTTGTTTGTTTTTAAAGGTGAAAGCCACAGATATTTTATTTAAAATGTTCTCTGATTTTGTATATCCTACCAATAAAAGCTATAATAATATATATTATTTATGCCTTTTAATATAAAATATGTGTAAAAATTAACTTTGCATACAGCAGGTTTTAAAGAGTCAATGAGAACTTTAAACTAAATTTACTTTATATGGAACCACAAAAGATTCCTACTGGACAGAGCAATTCTTAAAAAAAAGAATAGAGATATTAGGCTCCTGAAATCAAACTGTACTACAATGTATAATAGTCAAAACAACATAGTACTGGGAAATAAAAATATATATACTGATGAACATCAATAATTGTGAACCCAAAAATAAATCAATACTTGTATGAACATTTATTCAAAGGTACCAAGGGTCCACAGTTAAGAAAGGAAAGTCTTTCTAACAAATTGTGTTGAGAAAGTTAGATAACTGCTTAGAAAGAATAACGCTACCTACATTTCATACCATACACAAAAATTAATTTAAAAGGAGTAAAGACTTGAATATAAGACCTGAAACCATACACTACAACAGAGAAAGCAGGTACTACACTTCACCATCTTGGCTTCAGTAAAATCTTTGGGGACTTGACTATAATAAAAAGGAAAACAAACCAAAAATAACCCAGTCAGATTACATCAAATTAACATGTTTATTACATCAAAAGAAACTATGTTAAATATTAAAATCCATCCTATCGAGGGGAAATGTTTGTTTATAGCTTATCTAATAAGGGGTTAATATGCAAGATTACAAATAATTCATACAATTCAACAATATAACCCACTCAAAAAATGGTCAGAAGATTCTAATAGATACTTCTCTAAAGAGCATATACAGATGGCCAATAAGCACATGAAAAAAATGTTCATCATTACTGTTATCAGGAAAATGCCACTCAGAATCACAATGCGATATCACCTTACACTTTTGAGAATAATCTATATTAAAAGGCCAGAAATAAGAATTATTGACAAGGATGTGGGAAAAAAGAATCTATGGCACTTTCGACCAGACATGGTGACGCATGCCTGTAGGTGGCAGCCTAGGAAGCTGCGGCCAGGGCCAGGGATGGTGGTTCGAGTCCCACCGGGGGTACATAGCTAGACCTAGTCCCAAAAAAAAAAAACTGGGCATGGTGGTGCATGCCTGTAATCCCAGCTACCTAGGAAGCTGAAGCTGGGGATTGCTTGAGTCTGTGGTACCCTGGGCAACATGAGTCTGTGGTTCCATGGGCAAAAATAGCAAGACCTAGTCTCAAAAAAAAAAAAAAATAGTATGGCACTTTCTCAAACTACTGAAAATAGATCAACATATTATTAAGCAATTCCACTGCCAGGTATTTATCTTAAGAATACAGAGACACTAATTTGAAGGTACATATGCAAACCTATGTTACATTTTGACTATTGTATAGCCAAGTGCATCTAAGTGCCGAACAACAGATGATTGAATAAAATGTAGTATATATACACAATGGAATACCATTCAGATTACAAAAAAAAATCATGTTTTGCCATATCAGATAATATAGATGGAACTAGAGGAGATTATGCTAAGCAAAAGAAATCAAGAGATTAATAAATACTGGAAAATTTCGCTCATAGGTAGAATATTAAAAAGAAAACAAAGGAACAGACAAAATTAAACAAAAACAAACCTTTGTATTCTGACTGAAGTACTGAGATTATTAGAAGTAGGGTTAGATGGTTGCAGAGTGGAGAAGCCCAGCGGATGTGGTAAAAGTTTACAGATAGATTGATGGTCGGGACGGTATAGCAAAATATATTTGAAGAGGTATAGAGCTTTACACTTAAAATACATAGTGTTGTAAACCAAAGTTACCATGATAATAAAAAATTATTTTAAGTGAGCTAATTTGCTTTGTCACTAGTGAGCATTTAATTGATCACTCGTTCTTCTTGTGGCTATTATCTGCTCATGAACAATTATCTGCAATGGTTAATAATGCTTAATGACATTATTGAATGACCCTAACTTTTGGCAGCCTGACATGCTAAACAAGTAAAAATTAAGATGAAGTATGGTTTTTGTTATCTCTGAAAAACTGAACTTGTCACCAAGGCTGGTTTCTAACATAATATAAAAGATACACTCCTACATCTCTTCACATGAAACCAAGTCTGCATCGGCAGTTTGGCAAACATTTAGTTTGCTTTCCACATACAACATTTAAGTAAAACTCACTCTTTAAGATTTATGATGCTAGGAAAATTTTACAATATATCTACAAAAATGGGAAGTAGACAAATATTTCTGTTTTTAGGCATAACATTTTAGGAAATAAAACATAACTAGTTCTTTTATGTTAGCTCCTTTTCTTATTCTCAATTTGTTAATTACACTGTTTGACCAAAAGTAGATATTTTACTATTATCAGACCTCTTCAGCAGTTACTTCACAGCCATAGTAAAGTATGATAACCAGGTAAAGTATGATAAAGTATGCTGAAGTACAGTGACCTAAGAAATGAGCCTAGGGGGTCTAGGTAAACAACCCATGACTTACTGACATGGTTTACTGATATGCAGCCCAGTCTCTCCTTGAATCTTCCTTATTCTGTCCTTGCCACATCAGGTCATGCCCATCCGGAACACCAGTACATGTAACGTGTGTGCAAACTCTTAACTTCCTAGCAGGAGGATTCAGCCTTGGGATAGGAATCCACTGAGTCCGTACCAGTACTAATGAAACTGCTTCTTGCCAGCCCTGGAGTCCTTGTTCCCTGATGGCCAATTTTCAGTAGTTCCTTCTACTGTTTGAGAAAATCTCAAGAATCACAATAGGAGGTTTGACAAACATATATTTTCCTCCTGTCCATCCTCAAAGTAATAGAAAAGGAGTTGGTCTCTGCGGTGAAGCATTCTTCTTGTGTGTATGGAATGGAATCAATAAAAGTACATCTTTAGCAATATTTCTCTGAGTATATTTTGAACTTTTTTGTGAGAATTTCAACAAAGGTATTAGAAATAGTGGGCATCTGCAGAAGTAAGGACATTTATCACAAAAACTGGAGGAAAGATATAGAGCTACATTTTATTAATTAGAAGAAATCTAATACTAATGTTAACATCAGCTGTTTCTTCCTGAGAAACTCACCCATGATACACTATTTCAAATAAATTAAGTCATGAGCCTTGGTCACATTGGAAAAATAAAAGATTATCAGTCAGAATCTCTCATTTCTTCAGTTCCAATATACAATCTTTGCATGAAACTGTACCCAAGTAGTTATCATATGTAATAAACTTTATGTCATTGACTTCAACCACTCGCAGCATTTGTGGGAGTGGGAGAAATGAGAAAAAATTCCTAACATGTTTCCCTCCCACTGTCTTTCTTCATAATAAAGGTCACAGAATTGTTTTAATTTTGTTTTATGATAGGTTGAGCTATAAACTATTGGTGCTAAAAGAGACTCAGTCATCTAGATTCATTTTCTTGTTTTCTACAGAAAAGGAAACTGAAGTCCAGAGAATTACATGACTTGTCAAGGTCACAGAGCTAAAAAGAATGGAACAGGTGCTAGAAAATATGGAGTCATTAAGTGTTTTCCTGTGTTAATTATTATTTGCATGTTTTAGTTCAAGTATGTTAGCGCCAAAAGATGGTAATTTAGTTGAGCCAACTAAAAATGCATGTACCTGTTGCTTCTCAGTGTAACATGGATGGGGGGAGGGGAAGTCGAGAAGAGGAATGAAAAGAGAAATAGTACCCAGAACAAGGGAAACACAGCGCATGTGCTTTGGTTTATAAGCCTCAGAGCCCAAATCACATTTATGATCTTGGTAACCAAAAGAATCATATTCCTGGAATGCTTGTAGAGACCTGAATTAGTCATAAGCTTCTTAGGAAAGAATTCATTCTTTGTTGGATATTGCGTGAGTTTTGATCAGAAAGGCAAGCAAACCTCTTTTATTTTTATGGATCTTATCAACCTGCAGTTGCAAATGTAGCAAATCCCTTGGAAATATTTAAAGACTCTCCTATTGTGAATAATTTTAGTATGGATTAGATGATTGCATGAGGATTGTCCCTGTGCTTTTTCACCCTGTTGGTGCCAGTACAATAAACTTCACATGCTTATTTAAGGGCATCACAACAGCCAGTAATGGTAGAATTTCTAATTATTGACTTACTCAGTTGGAGAAATAACCAGAGAAAATTTATTCTAAAGTATTAGCACTATTATTACCAGACATTATTACTGAAGTTCATTTTCCCAAAGTTCCTGATGAGGATGACTCAGTTGCCAATATCCAGTACAAAACAATTACCCTGGAGGCTTTGAGCCAAGTATTTGGACCATTTGATAACTTAAGTCATCGGTTTAGCTTCTGGTTTTCCTTGTACTCAATCCCACCCCACACCTCCTCCTCCTCCCCCATAATCTATTACTGCCTTAAAAAAAAAAGTCCTTTCAAATCTACTTTCATGGTAGAAAGATTGACCAACATTTAATTCCAACCTTCATTAAAGTTTTCCATTTTCTAAAAGAAAAGAAAGTAACATTTTGTCTTTATTTCTGAAGATTCTAAGAAACTCTTTTAGCTTGATGTATTAAAGTGAAATATTTCAAAATAATATCTGACATTGATTGTCTTGGCATTCCAGAGACATACTTGAAATAAGATATGCCAAAAAGTGCTAAAAATGGTGAAGGAAATTACAGAAGTGTTTGACTATCATCCAGAAGATTCTAACAGTTTACTCAGAGAAAATTTCCCTTCACTCCACCGAGAGTATTTTAAGGCTTTGTACCAAAGTTTTAAACTAGAGTTTTAACTATCTGGCAAAGTATAAAGCAAGTGGCAATATATTTTTGTCTGGGTAGTTGAACATTTCTTTTTATTTATATAATTGACTAGTTTATAAAAACAGGAATTAAAAATAGAAATAGAAATAATATAGATATGCTAGAATTCATTCTATGTAAAAATAAGTTTCCTTGATCTTTTACAGCAAATAGAAACTGTCCAATACTCAAATATTTAATTCTCTTTCCCCATTGAAATAGTGTGAACAACCCTTCATGCTTATTCTTATGAATCAATATGAAATTTGATAGCACTTTCCCTTCCTCATTTCAGATATGACTCATTGCTCTTCTGTAATCCCCAGGGACCCAGCTCTACTTTAGAGTAAGGAAACACCTTTAATTCAAGCTGGTTTAACCAGAGAACTCTAATAGTTATTATTCACTGCCTTCTTAAGTGCACATTATAAAGCTGAGTGTTTGAAGTGTCTTCTCTTCAGCTTTCCCTGGGGAAATCAATCTAGAAAAGCTGGAGAGGTAACTTGAATGTTAAGTCTTAGACTTGAAGTTTATCAGTAGTTCTGCTTAACCATTCATTCTCTCTCACATGGATTTTAGCTTTGAGATCGTTTTATTTTCAAGATTTGGGGCGTCTTACCTACAAACCCTTTGATTTTGTATACAAAAAGTAATAGATCTGAGCTACTTTTCGAGAGTCTTTTGAATTTTAGCCTGGATCCTTTTGGGGCTGTGTGGTAACCACTGCCCCACCTTTCACCTCTTTCAGACTTAGAAAGTGTTGTAGAACTCAGTTCAATACGGAAACCCTAAATTATCTAGAGAAGTCTGTGGTCTTTCAAACACTGTTCAAATAAGAAGGGAAAATGAGTATAGCACTCTAAGTAAATTTCTACTTACCCTTGCTTGCATAAGGCAAAAAGTAAAAGTGAAAACTGAGACTCCTTTACTTTTCCAAACACTAGAAATATCTAACACTAAGGAAGCTGTGTGTTTCTAGGTTTGGAGGATGAGAAGAGTTCCATTTAGACAATGATTCTTTTTCCATTCCTTAAAAAAAAAAAAAAAAAAAAGGAAAGGAAAGAAATGAAAGGCCAGCAAAGGCAAATGCTCTCTTGACAGATTATTTCAGCAGATGTTCATTGTCACAAGGATAAAACAGTTTCTACTTTGCAGCTTAGCATTTGCAAATTTAGAAAGTTAAATATTTTTAATCTGAAATGATCCATGTGGTATGAATGAGATGTAAATATTAAAATCATTTCTATGAACAAGTGGCTATATTTTATTATGCGGTCCACAGAATGGTGAACACTTGTTTTATTATGATATGGTGATGCAATAACTGTAGCCCGTTTGAGCTTTTCAAACTTCAAGCTTTTTTTTTTTTTTCTTTTAACTATTTCCAATAGCATCCTGGAAAAAACATTAATAATTATAGTAACATTTGTTGCATACTTGTGATGTATGAGCTACTCACAGTGATCTTTTGAGGTAAGTACTATTACCCATTTCAAATGTGGAGACAAAGGTTAAGTAGTTTACTTAAATTACAATCCAAGAAGTGATAGTTTTGGCTTTCAAATGTAGGCAATTTGACTGTAGGACAGGGGTCATTAAGCCTTTTCTGTAAAGGCCATGAGATAAATATTTCAGGTTTTACAAGCCATATAATCTGCAATACAACTACCCAACTTTGTCTATGCAAGACAAAAGTAGCCCAGTGTAATACATCGATGAATTACAAGGTTTGTTCCAAAACAATTTTATTTGTGGATGCTGAAATATGAAAATTTTCATGTATCACAGGATATTGTCCTTCTTTTGATTTTTTTCCTCAACTATAACAAATTTTTACCCCATATACTAAACCAAAACATCTGAAAGATTGGATCAGGCCCACAGACAAGTTTGTTGACTTCCAGTCAAGGTCCTTAGTGCTATACAGTTCTTCTAGTAGTATGTTTATAATGAATTTTTAAACAGCTAATAGAACCACATTTACAGTCTAGCATTAACAAGTATTTCAGATTTTTATTGTATAAAGATATGCTTTGGGAAACAAGATTGTTTTACATTGTGTGTATTAAGATGAATCATGAAATATGCCAATATTGAGCTGTTAGACCTATAAAAAGGAACTTTTATGTTTCAATATAATATCTATAAATGTCTGTTACCTTTGAGGGTAACATTTTATGAAAGTTGTTAAAGTAATAGGGGGCAAACCCCCCCCCCCCCCCCGTGTCATTGTCTCCTGTTTAAGATTGCAGATTTCAAGGAAGATATGCTACAATGTGAGAATGGCCTTAATTAGAATTTCCTTTCAGAAGGATACAAGGGGAAGGAAGAAGTAAAAAACAGCTTTTTTTCTTTGTAACTTAATAAAACAGGAGCTGTTCCTGGAAGGCAAAACAACTGTATATAAAGGGTTTTGAAACAAAGAGGAGAGATTCGAGAGAAGGAGAGATTCAATGTAGATTCGAATTCTGATTTGGGATGCAGATCAGCCATTTTGTGGGATGAAAATGTGAGCTATGAGCTTGACCATGTGGCCCAGGTTAGCCGCATGTATACTAAGCCGCATGTTAGCCGCAGTTAAGGAATTTGGAGATTTTAATTCCAGGTTGGAATTTGTTTTGCTGAGTTTAACTTGTGTCTGGGAGAGGCCATGCAAAAGTTAGGCATGAAAAGAACGTGAACTTTGCTGGGCCCGATACCAAGAAGTTTCTTCTACTACCTGGAGGACAAGGAGAAGATGGCATAGAAGACAAGGAGGAGCACACCAAAGGAGCACGCCAAAGAAAGATGTCTTCAAGCATCTGGAGATGAACTATGACTGGTTGATTTTGGTGAGATGATTAGGATTGAGAGACTGAGGATTTTTAGGCAATCTGGGAAAGGACTTTGGACAATGTTGAGAAAGGTTTTGGACAATGTTAATGTAATCGGAGTTTTTTTTTTTTTTTTTAGAGTAAATGTCGCTATTTTTGCCCGTGGAACCGCAGGCTCTCGTTGTCCGGGGTACCACGGACTCAAGCTATCCCAAGCCTCAGCTTCCCAGGTAGCTGGGATTACAGGCACACACCACCACCCCCAGCTATTTTTTTGGAGCTAGGTCTCGCTTTAGGCCCCAGGCAGGACTCAAACAGAGATCCCTACCCCCGACATCTTCATTAAGCTGAAGCTTACAGGCACAAGCTACCATGCCTGGCTAGTAATCTGAGTTTTACTTACATGTTTCTTTTGTAGTGATTAGGAAATCACTTTGTTAGAAATAAACTAGTCTGCACTCCAAGAGTCTTGCTTTGACTTAGAATTTTGGTTGAGAAGGCTGAGGATGGTGGAAAGAACCCACGAAAATTTAAAAGAGGGTAAATTGAGGCAAACTAGTCTAACATTTAAACTGTTTCTAAGTTTTTCTTTTTAGGTCTGAAAGAGGGGAAGATGGCTGATAGAAACTGGTAGCTGATTTTTGCATAACAATAGGTGAACAGTGTAAATGCTAATGAGCCTGCTTCCTAGGGAGAAACAGGCATATGTGTGTTCAAGTTTAAGTTAAAGGCAAAAAGTTTTTTTTCTTTTCACCTGATTTCAAAAGCATAGATTAGTCTCCAGGGGAACTTTATGTAAACAATTCAAGCTTTAGATATGTGGTACCCCAGGTGATCTTCAGTGTTCCTTGAATCTTTGCTATGAAATGATAGTTTGAAATTAAGTTATAAATAAAATGAAACATCGTATTCTTACATAATTTTTCTGTGACAACTGCTAAACTGCATTATCTCATTTAGTTTCCTTAATAGCATTAAGAGACAAGTATTTTTCCTTAGCACACAATTAAGGTAATGTAGGTTTGGGAGACTTAAAGTAGCTTGCCCAAATTCAGAGCACTAATAGATGTAAAGTCTGGACTTGACAAAGGAAAGACTCCTTTTTCTTTTACTCACACAAAATAAGAAATTTTACTGCAATCTGTCAGTACCACTAAAATTTTAAAGATAAAATTAACTTATTTTAAATTCATTACTAGAAAAACAGTTGTAAGCCATAGTGTTAGGATTTCTCTTATTTTCAGTAAACTCCAGAAAATATAGTCATATAATTTTCAAACATTTTTTGTAGCTACATGTATATTGTTCCTTTGGAAAATTATTATACTGATAAACCTTTAGTTGGTTTGAATCGCAAGTTATTTCTAAACAGAGGAGAAAATCATATCTTTTGGTAAATGCAATTTGAATAAGTTAAATGATTACTTAAAAGAGATAGCTTTACAAAGTCTGAGAATTTAAAGCATCAAATCCTTTTTTCACACTTTAACATATTAAAACATTTAACTCCAGCATATACTAGGAAAACCAAAGTGCATCTCCTAAAGAAGGAAGCACTTGGAAAGGGAAGAACTACACAGTAAAATAAAAATAAGTATGTATATTATAATTTTAAAATTATAGTTTGCATCATTTATGTTTTTCATTTCTTAAATGTAATAATAGAAACTATGCAATATGTAGAAATTCTAAAAAACAAGAGGCAGAGATATTTACCAAAGGAAAAGAATTACTCAGAATTAACACTGGAAAGATAGATTACTGTTTTTTTTCTTTTCTTTCCACTTTCTTTCATTTCTTTTACCTTTTTTCCTTGCCATAGCAAATAAAATATATTTTAGGTATGACTGGCCTTTTTTCTCTCACAATTTTCCATCTTTACTTTTATGTCTTGTTTCCCTAGGTGCCAGACCGACTATTCTTACGAACACTATTTCAACTTATCAAATGTTCTATTTCCCTGTATTCACAGTTTACTTGAAAGTTGGTCTCTCTAGATGTAAGTCAAGTAAGCTGTGAATAGAGACACTTGCCAGAAAGTGAAGTTCAGAAATTAATGAAAAGATTCTTGGCAAGCCCCAAGAAACATTTTTTTTCTATGAAGAAATAAAAGCATAAACATTTACAATTCTTTTAAATGCACCAGATTCTTTTGTTTTACTTTGTTTTTGTCATATAATAAACCAAGATAAAAAAATGATCAAAGAAAAGGGGATTTTTGAATTTTTGATCCCCCTAGAACATAATCACTACAAAAGTGATTGTGTCTTACTCACTACTGAATTCTCAACATAAAAACAAAGTTTTCTGGAACATGGTAGATGCTCAATAAATATCTGTTGAATGAATGAGTGGTATTTAAAGGTATTTTGGACATGAAATAGGAGCATAGTGATTAAACAGATGATACTCTTTTTGCCTTAATGAAGTCTTTATCCACAAGTAAAAGCAATGAGGGAAATAGTCAGACAAAGCACTATTTAGTAATATGACAGGACAAGAGCTTAAAGATAATGTGGCCATTGTCATTTTGATACTGGTAATAAGGAAGGAAAAACTAGACAATCCAGTCAGATCATGATTCCTAGAATTTAAATAGAGAGATTCCAGAAAGTTGAATTAAAAATTAGGTATGCTTTATAGGTCAATAATATAAGTAAAAGGAATAAAGGCACATGATATTTCAAGATATTACAAAATCAAAAATTCTAATCCATAGTTATTTAAAAGAGTGGTTTAAAAGTCTTACTGAAGTTGAGGAGTTAAAAATTCTGGTTTTACATAGGAAAGGAATGCCCCTCATGACTCATCAAAGCAAGATAAACTTAGTGCTGATTGTGTATAGATAAATAGGATGATTAAAGTTACTAAGGTATTTTACTTTTCCATTTAGACCTTCTAAAATTGTAAAAATTTTAGGTAAGAAAAGCAAAAATGCACTTTATTATACAAACTTTATATATTAGAAATACTAAGTTAAGTCAATTTCCTATAAAATAATTGGCATCTCTTGTTAGAATGCATTTAGGAGTCTTTAGGATTTCTCAAAACAAAGTATCAAAATCATTACATTCAATATATATCCCTTAATATTTGTTTAATAAAATAATCAAATAAAAACAATATTTTATGTTATACTTTTAAATCACTTTATAGTTATTTTAATTGTTAAGGTCACTCTACCATTATTTTAATTGTTAAAGTCACTCTGCTATATTGACAAAGATATAGTGTGTTTAATGAGATTTCCCTGTATTACAGTCTTTTTCTCTTCACCTATTTATCCTATACACCTGTCACCTTCCTCCATTAATTGTGACATGACTAAGCAAAATATTACTAGCATCAATATTTTAAGCACCATAATGCCAATGAAATCAAAGGTATATTTTCACACTAGAGCAGAGTTGTTTAGTTTAGTCTTACCTGGAAACAAATGCATAATTCCAACAAAAAATGATAAAAGTCATATCAAGTAAATATGAACATAAACCAAACATTTATTTAAATCGGCTGCTTCAATTTTACTACTCTATAAATAAAAATACATTTTAAAGAATTTATTATAGCTAAGGATATTGTAATCATTTAGTAAATTAAAAAATGTATAGGCATTCATGAAAGGAAACTCTAGTTTGACAAGTTAAATATAAATGTATAGGTAGAATGTTATTCAGATATCACTTCATTGACATTGTCCACAAAATAATTCCCTTACCAGAATATTGATTCACTCATGGAAAGCTTAAATCATATTATCAGGTAAAGGCATGCTGCAATGATTTTTTTCCAACATCAACTAGGGCTCATATTACACAGGTCATATTTATACTCAGTAGTCTTCAAATCTGAGCAAATGGAAACTTGCCTAATGAGACAACAAATATTTGACCTGACTTGTATTCATTTTGATGATCTTCTTTTTAAAGGAAATATATTCCAAGGACACCCAGAACGATAGAAGGGGGCAGATAAAACATGAAAGGAGCAAGAACAGTTAACTAAGTCCCTCTGCAACGTTGGCAACACTTACTTTTGCTGTAGAATTTGTGTAAACTATGTGATGTGTGTGTAAATTCACAAGGCTGCAGAGTGGAATCTAAGCCTATGAAAGTCTTAACTCCTTTAAGAGTGGAAGACTGATTTGACCCAACAAATTCAAGTCACAATGTCCTTTCAAACACTTGCCCCATATTATTACTCACAGTAGCACTGCTTGTGAAAATCTGAAAGCAATAAATTGAATCAAAACATACTCTTTTCTTCCTGAAAAAAAGGAGGACATCCTGTTTGTTTGTATTACATCTATAGTAAGTTCCATCAATACAAGACCCTGATTTTATCTTCCTCTTTAAAGCAGTCAACAGAAAAGACATCATGAAAATATAGAGAAGTGTTTACTTTTTTTCTGAGAGATAAGTAACTAAGTAACACATAATCTAAACAAATCTCCTTTTGAAGATAAAAAGTATAAAACCCATATCTCAGTTTTAACATGTCAAAAAAGATGGGAACTCTTTTTTACTTATAGAAATAATATTTTCTTCCATAGAAATGATTTTAATAGTTCAGTCCTACACACACAACTACTTGTTTGAGATGTATTTACTATTCAAAAACAAACTAGAAAGCTTATCTTCCAAACATCCATTATTATTTCCACTTATTTTTCCCCTCAAATCTTTAGCTGGAAGAAAATCAGTTTAGCTTGGCTTTACATGAAAATATTAAAGCAAATTCATCATATTTAGACCCACTCATTCACTCAATACAGAAGTGATTTTGAAGTGCTTTGGAAAAGTTAAGAGGAAGGTAGCACATTCAAATCCAAATCTTACCTGGTAGATTGAAATGGAACAACACTCCTGAAAGCCTTCTTGATCTGCACTCCTTTCCTCAAGGGAAAATGAAATCACAGAAGCCTATATTCTTAAAACCCTAAAAGAAAAATCAGGAAGCTTGATCTGTGCACATAATGGCCTGCATAATGCAAGAAAGCACTGTTTCTTGGCAACAAGAAAACAATCCTTTTCAATTAACTCACAGCAATTGGCCTACATTTGTTCTTAAACACAAAGTAAAGAAAATGTTTTAAGAACTCCAAAGAACCTGGTAATAGCTAACTGGGAAAATCATATCAGCATATTCATGTTCAAAATAACTTTAATTAATAAACTTTCCATGCCAGTTGCCTAACCCTTTCCTGAGAACTTTTATTGATATACCTGGCTTTCTTCCTTGTTGCATATTATGTATTTAAAATCCCAATTTTGAATAGTTGCATCTGTTGTTCCAGAAATACAGTGAAAAAGTGAGGATAATTCTAGCAAACCAGTATATAGATATAAAAGGTTTCATAGTTCTGGTTATTTGCGTATCATATTTTGTTTTATAAAATATTGGTTTAAATGTAACCCTGGGTGCTCATTAGTATATATAAATTAAAACTGGTGTATGTATATTCTCTTAGCTTCTTAAGATATCCTCCAGCAGATGCTAATTTCAGTTAATACATAAAGAAATACAGCTGTGTTAGAACTTAGTTTATTTTCAGATTTAGGATTTCTAAAATCCTTTGCTTTTGTGCTAAATATATTAACATGTTTGGGGGTTCAAGAGAACTTGATGAAATCTTTGGGCAGTCTTGAGCTGCTTTAGGCAGTCTTGAACTTGATGAAATCTTTGGGCAGTCTTGAGCTGTGCATTTCCACACACATATTTGAAATTTCATATATCAGTAAGGGGTGCATGTTCCATGGATCCGTATTTAAGAATATGTTGTTAAGGGGAAGTGGTGAGCAAAAATTAGTAATACTAACATAAGTTTTGCTGTTAACTGCGCTTTACCACTGCAGATGGTAAGATGTTAGTCTAATGCTATGATTTTATTTACCAAATGACAAGACAGTTTAATATGGATACTATCCTTATCTATTTAAAGTCAAATTGGATGAATTTTGTCTTCATCATCCTTCCACTTTGCCAAGATTGGTCAGAAGTGCATATTGTGGTGCTTGCCTTTCATAGCTTCTTTATTTTTTCTCCTTTTATTATCCAAATCTCCCTAAAATGTGTATACCCTGTCTTGCTAAAATTAATTGGCAATTCTCCTTAGGTAATGTTTTTAAATGTTACTTTTTGGAGGCATTACCTTCACACAAAGCACTTTCTCTGTTGGTGGGAAATTGAGGCAGTACTGAATACTGTTGAAAGTAGTATATTTGGGTAGACTTTCTGGCACCTTCAAATTACTCTTAGTAACTGTGTACACTTTGCATGGATGGAATTGACAGGGATAGTTTTACAAGTGTTTCTTATGCTTTAGGACTGACTCCTCATTTTGTTATCACCTTAGGCAAATTTGTTAAACATTTTCTGTGTAAGTTCTCTTGTCTGTCAAATGAAGTTAATAATATTTATACCATAGTGTTACTGTGAGGATTGACTAAGATTATATACGTAACACTTCTTAAAACAGTGCTCAGCAGATGGTAATGCTTAAAGGCTAGCAATTTTATATCCTCGTTGCTATTGTTGCTAGTTTTCCTAAGCTACATAACATTCAAGATCCTTTTTAGATTTAGGATTTCTAAAGTCCTTTGCAATTCTTACATAAAAGTGTGTAATGTAAACAGAAGTTCTTGAGGCTTATATAGAAAATCATTTTCTTTTTCTGTAATTAATCCCCATTTATCATTTAATGCAGCTAATATTTAGAATCTTTATATTCCCTTTCACTAATAAAAGAAAATAATTAATTATTTTTAAAAGTGGAAATTTTCCTTAACTTTCAGGAAAAAACTGCACTTACTTTAAGCTCATTGATTTAAACAATTTAACCAAAAGCATAGAGCAGTAGAAATTTTGCAAGAGCATTTTTTTGATGAGACATTTTATTATTTGCAATGCAATAACTAAAAGATTCACAACTCATTCTGCTTATGTTCTTAAAATGTATGGAACAGTTGCCTCAGCTTTTGGCACCTTGGTAGGTGTATTTTTAACCAGCAGCTGCAAATCTCAATATTTGAGAGGAAATACATGCTTTTGAGTATTTTTTGTAAACACAGTCTAGCCAGAGTAGACTATAAAGACTCTGATTCTCTCCAGCTTCAGAGACAGGTTTAACCTTAGATCTGGGCCAAATCCATTATCCAGTTTCCTCAAATAAAATACCACACCTTTCCCTTTTAGGAAGAAAATGAAAATTACTAACAAGGGGCCAAGTGAACCAATCTTCTTCAAAGGAATTATGTTCAGCTACTCAGGTAGCTATTTTCTCTTGGTATCTGCTTGGTACAAGACAATACTTCCTTTATTCTTTATTTCTAATGGTCACAAACTGTCTCAGTATCTTGAAATAGCAAATTCTTTCCAAGGGAAAATTGACCTATGAAGTCTATAAAAAAAAAAAAAAAAAAAAAAAAAAAAAAAAAAAAAAAAAAAAAAAAAAAAAAAAAAAAAAAAAAAAAAAAAAAAAAAAAAAAAAAAAAAAAAAAAAAAAAAAAAAAAAAAAAAAAAAAAAAAAAAAAAAAAAAAAAAAAGAAGGAAAAACCTGAAAGGACAATAAAATATTTGAAAGTGCTGAACTCTGAAGATTACAACAGAAATACTCTGGAAAATATCAATATAATGTTTCTCTTCTTAGAAAATTGGGTGTGAAGTGAAAGCAATTCTGCCTAAACTACTGGGAAGTGGGAATTCCTCACCACAAAATCTGTAACAATCTAAGTCAGAGCAATTTCCCTTCCATAACTAGGCAAGTTTGCAAAGTATAAAGTTACCAACTAAAACAGCACAACATCACAGTATGTCAGATGGCAGTTATTAGCAACTTTGGATTATTCAACTCAAGTATAATGTTGGGAAAAAATTCACCACAGGAAATAATAAGGTGTAAATAAAAACAAAGTTAGTGCTGTTTTACAGTACCATATAGAGGTCATATATAATCCTTTCACAATTATAATTTTTCAGTAAGATGTCGTCTTACTGATAAGGGCTATAAAATTATTCTTGCGGAAAATATTTAACAACAAAATATTTCACAATATAAAAAATTATGAGCATTGAATAAAATAGAAATAAAAGTTTCATGGATTATGTTCTAAGAAAAATAATAAAGTTAAACCAAATATT
Source organism: Uropsilus gracilis (assembly GCA_004024945.1). NCBI lineage: Eukaryota > Metazoa > Chordata > Mammalia > Eulipotyphla > Talpidae > Uropsilus > Uropsilus gracilis. The sequence continues at coordinate 2,860 of PVHY01015600.1, read as the reverse complement.
TTGAATATAAGAAATTGCTTAGCTGATTTCTAGAGTGGTGCCTTTTCTATACCCTAGGATTCTAGTTTCTAAGCTTCACAGTAAGTAAGAATTGACTCTGGAAAAGTTGTTAAGCATACAGATTCTTGGACCCCAATCTCAAGATCTCAATCATCAAGATACTGATGATATGTGTTGAGTGTTGGCAAGGAATCTGCATTTCAGTAGATTCTGTGATGCAGGATCACTTATGGACACTGTTGAGAAGTGTTTATTGACCCAGAGAAACCCAAGTTTCTGGTATTCTGCTTCTCTGTCAGAAGAAACCTTGACTAATGAAAAAAGTAGGAAAGTAGCTAAAAGGAAGAAATGTGGTCAGAAGTAAGAAAATAGCTCAATTTCCCTATGTGAGAGAACAGGGTAGGGAGAGGTAGAAAATGAATCTTGTGTACTAATAGAAGATATAGACATATCTATAGTAGCTTCCTATTTCCTACTTGTGATCTCATGACGTATAAAGGCATAAAAGCCAACATCCTTAAAATAAACTACCAAATTGACCCATCTCTCACTGCTCACTACTTTATCCCTAGCTAACTGCACCTGTTCTTTAAAGCTTGACATCCTCTACTTCTTCACATCTTCTTTAAATATCAGTTTCTCAAGATCCTGTCTCTGACCATTCTCTGTAAAACTATTACCCCTGCCCTTCCCCACTGACCTACCCTCCTCCCATCCTGTTTAATTTTTCTTTTATTATTTGTCACATTCTACTTGTTAATATTTTTCATCACATACAATACTGTGAATTCTTTTATCCCCCACATCTAAAACGATCCCTGGTACAATACTGTGCAGGATTCAGGTGGTTTACCATTAAAATGTAAGGTGTTATTAACATTTACAGACAAACTGACTTTTGGAGCACTAGAAGTAGAGAAAATTTTATATAAAAGAAATTGTAAAAAGAAACCGTGCTCTTCTATAAGAGAGAAAAATGAAAAAAAGTGTTGAAGTATGGGAATCATTTCAACTGTTTACAATGCTTCAAGGTATATTTGTTTTCCATTCCTTCACAAAGGTAAGCATGGTTAGTTATTGTTTAACCCCATGGAGAGCTATTAATTGTGTCACCATAGCCTTAGGGAACTGGAAAACAGGAAACATTTTATCAAGGTACATAGATTCATAAGTAATATTTTAAAAGGTTATTTGAAGGGTGTTAACAGAATTGTTTTAGACTAGACCTGTGTTAAAGTAAAATTTAAAAATATATATATTTTATAAAAGCATCAGAAAATGTAAAAGTATATCTACCATATTTTTTTTTACATACATAGCTGACTTGGGTGTTATTGTTTGAATAAAACCATTGTAGAAATAAACCTTAAGCAATGTAAATTATTGTCCTAGTGAATAATGGCACAATGAATGCATTTTATTACAGTATATATTTCTTCCAAATGGCCTAACATGTAGAGATTAAAATCAGGAATATCTTATCAGTTCATTTGAAAAAGGAGGAAAAGCTTTGCCAACCTCAAAATCTTCCCTCACTTTTTCCACAACTATTGTTCCTTAGGAAATTCAATTTCATTTGTATATCACTAGGTTCCCCCTCATAATTACATGAAAGTACCTCTGAGTTATTTGCAGTGAATTGTAATGTTTCGGTGACTTTCCAGTGCTTTCACCTGGACACCTGAGCCTCTCCCAAAGGACAGAGTCTCACACTGGGTGCCATAGAAGTATCAGGGGAGTGCATAACTATGATTAAAATGGAAACAGAAGAGGGAGCAAGACCTGGGAAGTTTCCAGCTTTCAACTTTGCTATACATGCAAGATATAATGATTCTCTCAGAGTAATGTAAATCTCCAAATGCTTCCTGACATTCCATACATGCTCCATTCTAACAGCTTCGCAACTCAAAATCCCTTCATCAAATAACCATCACATTCATTGTCTTCAAAAATGCCCTTACCAAATTATTCAGTCCTTCCCTGTCAGTCTCCCTCCCTCCCTCCCTCCCACACCCCTCTCTCTTACTCCTCCAGTTGTTGCCCACCCCTGTACCTAGGGAGAGTATGTGCTCTCTTTTATCTTGACTTGTTAACCATGAATCTATTCTGTGCCACTCACTGGTAAATAAATTATATGTGGTATCTCATTTTGCCTTTAAACACAGAAGTTATATACTTTGTTACAAATGAGGAAAATGAGTTAAGAGATTAATTAGTCTCAGTCATGCTTAATAAACCAGATACTTAAAATGAGATCTGATTAACTCCAAAACCCATCCTTTTAGCCATTACTTTCATTGACCTTTCTCAACCTCCTGCCATAGTCAACAATTAACTGTATTTGAAAAATTGACTGAGTTCTGAGTACTAACTAGATACATAAATCGGAACACCTGAAAAATCGATTGCTTATGACCCTCTGAATGAGTGTCTTTAGTCCGATTAATTTTTTGACTATTTATAAAATGCTATAAGGTATTTTAATGAAAAAATAGAAGCATACATTTTCACGCAGTTTTATGTAATGATGTCCAATGTAGGCCTAAATTTAGACCCCAGAGGTGGAAGACTCACACACTAAACAAAATTCAAGTGTTCTTTTGTGCTGCCATAACAAGGTATTTAAAGGACAAAATTCTGGCTGGCAGATGAGTTTTTGGCATCACTATATTGCATTGTAGAAATTGTTTTGTTTAAGAGGACTCAAACAAGATGCCTGACATTTCTCAGCAGATATTTCCACATCTAAATATGGTAGTTTGTTAGGTGGGAGTATAAATGAATAATAACAAAGGTTTTTAAAGTTTCACTCCTACATTTAACTTTGTATGATCTACAATAGACACATTTAATGAATTTT
>PVHY01015599.1:0-35654 GCA_004024945.1 Uropsilus gracilis | reverse complement strand
TTCCTTCCTTCCTTCCTTCCTTCCTTCCTTCCTTCCTTCCTTCCTTCCTTCCTTCCTTCCTTCCTTCCTTTATTGTAAGGACTGTGGAGACTCTTAATGGATTTGCATTGTAAAAAGAAACTTTAAAAATTTAGGAATGTTTAGGCGAGAACACATTGGTGGTAGGCAGGCTAGATAGGAGATTTACAGGAATTTTGGTAATTATAAAGCAAGAAGTAGTCAGGTAGAAGTAGAATATGATAGATAAAATTAGTGTTACTAACTGTAGGTTGCTAGAAGAAATTAAAAGTATATCATGGAAGTAGAATTAATACAGACTGGATGTGTGAATTTAAAAAGGACAATTCAAAGATATTTCTCAGGTTTCTGTTTTGGCTGACCATTGGATCACCAAATGTGCAATATAGGAGGAGACGATGGGTAAGTAATTGTTCAAACTCTATTATCTCTGATAACCAGAGTAAATTTAAGTATGATTTGTCAGTATCTCTCAGAAGTAGTGAAAATATAGGCTCTTCTCTTAAAAATTATGTCTTTATAAACATTTTCTAAAACTTCTAAATAGATTGAGCTAGAATAATATCTTCACATAATATTATGTTTGTATTTTAATATCTTAAAAACATCATTAGAAAAAAATAAAAAAGCAAAGATAACAATATCAAGACAGCTTGGAGCTAGTTGAATGTTTATTATTTGTTTGTTTCCTATTTCAGATGAGTTCAAAACTTGATATGAACAAAATGTTGAGTGGAAAGGAATAAGAAGGAAGGAAATGTGTCAGAAGAGACACTTAGCAGATGTTATTTTAATATGTTTGACATAACTCTGCATAGTGTTACACCTTTATGAGTTTATTGTGATAATGGTGACAGGGAGAAGCAGGCTCTAGGCACCACTAAGTAGTGACACAATTTTGAGTTTTACTTGATAATTCCATTAAAATATTTTCATGATGTCTGTGCTTTTCAATATATCCTAAAGAGCACTCATGTAAAAAGCCCGAGCAGTGACAAATGGAATCAAAATTACCCCCATTTATTCACAGTTCATTATAATTTGGCCAAATCTGGGTGAAGGGCTGTCACTTATCACCCTGTGTTCCCATCTATGAGTGAAAATGGTGATGGGCAAAGTCTAGTAACCATCACTGTAAATGGCTGGTTGCACTTCAACTTGTTCTTGATTGAATAAACCAAGAGCCCAATTTTGGACATAGAAACTAGAGAAAAGTGATAATTTACTCCATATTGGTAATTCTGTATTATTTCTACTGTCTTTTGAGTTAAATAGATCTGAATGGGGCACTTAAAAGCAAAGCTGCGATTGCTATATCTGTGTTGCTGCTATTCTTAAATAGTAGAAGACTGCTTCTTATACATGAAAGAATACCAGTACAGTGGGAGACAAACAGGTTTTTGTGGAATTACTAGATTCTTATGAGCTAGAAAATATGAATCTGGAAGTTCTTCACTGTGGTCACTTGAGCCTTATTGGCATTTCGAAAGAAAAACTGAAAAATAAGGAATTGTACAAAAATTAATTTCATTGGAGGTCATGTTCTGAAGTAAGTTTGTAAAACACTCCTTGGAGTAAAATCAGACACTAGAGTAGTATTTGCTAAATTATCATTTCAGAGCCCATGTGCCTAAGCATAAAATGTATTTTTAGTTATCTATTTAATTCACATCTTTCTGACACAGTGTTCAATAACTAGGGGAAATATAAATCCCACATTCTTAGACTAGCTAATAAATCATTCCAAAGAGAAAATTTTCCTGTATTACATACATCTTATATCTAGAATAAAAAGGACTCATTATACTTTTAACTTTTCTGTTTCCCTACCACATCTTCATCACAGATAGTTTGCACACAAATATGCAACCTTTTTTAATATACCTCAATTATCGTTTCCATCTTTCATTACATAGGAAACTGCAGAATTCCAAACTATTTTAATTTCAAAGTAGGTTAGTTATATATCACTGTAGAATTAACGATCTAGAAATGAAATGTGTATGTATCTATGAAAACATTATAGATATTTCGGGCTAGATTAGCTGGTGATATATAAGTGGCTATAGTGATAGAAGAGCAACATTCTTGGTATTTTGCATGGAAACAAGAGGGTACTGGAAGAGGCACTAATGCTTTAGGAGGAGTAACAGAAAGAAAAAGCATAGGAAATAAAACCGAACTGGAAAATAGCCTTTAATATATTCTTCATTATATTTAAAACCTATGGCATACCATCTGCTATTTCTCTAGGAGAAACAATAGATACAGGTATGAATAACTTTCATTTATATGTAGAATTTATACCCCACATATGAAATTCAGTTTTCAGAATGAGCATGGCTAACTTCACCTTCAATGAATTCAAAAACAATTGATTATCAACCCATTTTAAAAGAATCTGCTTCAAATTCTATGTTCATTGCAGCACTATTTATAGTAGCCAAGTTACAAAAACAACAACCTAAATGGCCAAGAATAGATAAGTGTATTAAGATGTGTGGTTTGCAACATGGATGGTGCTACAGGGGATGATACTAAGTGAAATAAGTCAGAAGGAAGAAGAAAAATATGAGATGGTTTTACTTATAAATGGAATATGCAGAAACAAAACAAAGGGACAGACAAAACTAAACCCATAACAAATCACACAAATCTGACAGTAGAATTGATGCTACCGGAGGAGAAGAGGGAGGTTAGAGTATAGAGTGGGGAGAGCTAAAATGAGCTATGCTGGAGGATTATGTGTGCCTTGATTTGGGTATGATGTGGTAACATATATCTGAGTGGGTGTAATCTTATTCCTCTGAATCATATCCAGTATTGAGAACTAATACCTTTGAAGATAGTTAAGAAAACAATAACAAAAATCATCTAATTTGTCCTAGTAGGAAGCAAAATAATTTAAGAGAAGTTATGAGATCTTCAGACTTTAATAATTGAACTTTGGGAAGTTCAAAATGTATAAAGAGGGTACTCAATTTCTTTTATACATGGTAGGTAGTATCTATTGTATTTTGGGGGGAAATCAAAACAGACAATCAATTTATTCTACAATTCAATAAATTGTGTCATTTGGTAATGGTTTACATACTAAATGTGTTACAAATGAGAAGCTGAAAAGATCCATTTCAATTCAAGAGAGAAAGAAGATGAATGACAGGATAGTAGGTGTGATTTTTAGGTCAAATATAAGTTATTCAGTATCTCTTATATTTTACCATACATGTGACTAACAAAGACTCTCCCTACCCTCACATGGTGGAAAAAAACAGAGGTGAATTAATATATTCTCAGTTTTTGCCTCCCTTTCTTAGATAATGAAGATAATAAAAATATATATTTAATGAGAATTTTATGGGCCTAAAAAAAACTCAGCTGTTTTTTAAAATTCCTGCAATTCTTCTTGATCTTTTAATACACTTATGATAAAGTCTACAAAGGCCACTTTCTAAGTATATCTTCTAGGAAGCATTAGCTTTTATTTTATTTTTTAATAGATTTTATTTTTAGAGCAGTTTTATATTTACAGAAAATTTTAACAGAGGCTAAAAAGAGTTCCCCCCCGTGTACCTCTTTGACCCCACACATGATAGCTTTTTCTAATTACATCCTGCATCAGAGTGCTACAGTTGTTACAACCCATGAACCAGCATTAAAATTCATACACATTATCCCCCAAAGTCTATAGTTTATTATGGTTCACACTTGGTGTTGAACAAATTATAACATGTTTTCATTATTGTAGTGTACAGAGTAGTTTCACTGTCCTAAAAATCCTCTGTATTCTGACTACTTTACTTGCCTGCTGGCTTCAAGTTTGACTATAAAACTAATGTTAATCAAGACAATGAAGTATTGCTAAAAATACGCAAATACATCAGTGAAATAGAATAGACAGCCCAGAAAATAGAGTCACATAAATAGAGTCAAAATACTCTGACTTTGTTCTTAATGAACATTGAGTTGGCTATACTGAGTCTTCTGTCTCTCCATGTAAATATTAAATTAGTTTGTACAGATCCACAAAAATAACTTGCTGAGTTTTGCTTTACTTTTAAAACGTTGGATTAGTAATCTTAAGACTGAGAAATTAAACGGTCAGTATATAAAAGAAGTATACTCAAATAATTTAACTCACCTAATTTTACCTAATCTGGGTAATCAAAGTTCCACATAATTGTTTTACCTGTATAAAACAAGAGACAGATTAATAGCAAACATAATACTACCAGAATGACAAAAGTTAAATAAAAACTTTCAAAATTAAGCTTTAGTTTGAAGGACCACTGGAATTCTTATATACTACTGGTGGAAGTCAAATTGGTATAATCACTGGAAAACTGTTTCTCTGTCTTCATTAATGTTGAATACATAAACGTATAAGACTTTATGACTCAGAAATTTCAAACCCACCTTAAATGCATACTTTAAATGCACACTACCTTAAATTCACTGGAAACATGTACAAGAAATTTCATGGCAGCATTATATCTAGAAAACAGATGTTTATTAACATGAAAATGGATACACAAGCAGGTGTATTCAAACAATTCAATGTTTCCCAGCTGTGAGAATGAACAAATAACTGCCACAGGCAACAGTATAGATGATTCCTATAATGTTGAGTTAAAGTTGTCAGAATTACAGAAAAACTAAAAACTTTGATTACAATTATAGAAAGCTGAAAGACAGAAACAATCTATGAAAACACTTATTAGATTTAGAGTGACAGGGGTTATTGAGTAGAAAAAAGAATAAAGGGAGACTTTTTAAGTTTGACTAATGTCCTATTTCCTGAATTTGGTGATGTAACTTTTGCATGCTTGTGATTTATTTTCAAAATGCACATTATATTTCAGAATTATATTTATGAAATACATTTATAAGCAGCATTATTGAACCTACTGATATCTATGAAAACCATCATCACATATATGACAGGATAACTACATTTTTTTTTTTCAAATTCCAATTCACTGGGAATTTTCTATCTGCCACATATTGGGTTACTCTCATTAATTGCTGTTTTATAGATTATATGTGGTTGAAGATTTGGTGTAGCTGATTTTATAGCTTATGCTCATAGCCACCATCTTGTATATTTTTCTGTTATGAATTATTTTCTTCCTTATTTACTTATGCAAAATATCTGCAGTTACATATAATTTCTTTGACTCAAGGTACAGTGAAATATGAAACAATTTTTAATTGTGTTTCAGGATATCAAACTAAAGTTGAAAGACATCAATTTGCTCTAAACAAGACAAACTGACTATGCATTTTTGTGTGTACGTATATATGTATGATATTGTATGTATTTCGTGGTCACCAAGCATATGTGTATGCATTTTATGTATAATTGTATCTTTTGAATAATTCTTTGTTTCAAAACATTTGGTGTTTTCTTCAATATTTGACCACGATGTAAACACTGAACAGGCAATCTTACTGAATTGTCCGTAGGGGATATTTAAACACTCTGTACCCGCCTCAAAATGTACTAGATAATTCAGATCTTTCAGAATATACAAGCAGTTTAAATTATCCAGTGTGCATTGACATATATACAGAGATATTAAATTGTATCTGTCACTGTTCATCTGTTGCCCAATTATAACATTTGCTTAGTTCCCCAGGAGTGTTTTATAATTTCCCCCTCATCTTGATTAGCTCTAATAGTCATCCTTCTTCTGGTTCTTAATAAATTGATGAAATTGCAACCCTACCAGTCACATAGGACTTTAGCACTTCCTTATTAACCTCTTATACACACTGAAATTCAGTCGTTCATTCTTATATTAGCTGGCCATGTCTTAACACTTTATAATCCACAGCTAAAGTAGCATATGTTCACCTTTTAGTTACTGATCTTAATATGTAAACACCAAAGGATGTGAGAATAATATTTTTTATAGTAGAAAACACCTATTCCCCCAGAGGTTAGCTGTATGTATATTTATTGGACATCATAGATGATTATTGCACTTTTTTTCCTAGAGCTTAGCTTATCTACTGCATATCATAGATGATTATTCATCACTCTTTTCCAGTATTCCAGCTGTGCTTATTCACTTATTTTTGTTGCTTTAACTGACTAGATATTTGAAATATTTATTGCGGTGCACAAGCATTTGAAATATTTGACATATTTATTGTTTGAAATATTTATTACTGTGCACATGCATACATAAGACAGTATAAATGTTCTCATTTTTTATACAGCAGTGGTGTAGAAGTCTATATTGGAATTTAATAGATGTGTTTTTGTGATATACTAATTTTCTTAAGTTTTCAGAGACTTTACTAAAAAATTCTTAAAAGGAAAAATAAGGATTACTTCTTAAAGAAAGACTTTCAAAATCAACTATTATGTCTGGTTGGTTGAATATTTGGTGTCCTTTATATTGTAATGCATATAGCTGGCCCTGAAGTCCACTAAGTGATGATCATTTTATTTTGGAAAATAGGACATTCTCATTCTGCTCCGGTAGATGCAGTAAAACTTCCTTTATGATAGATTGTAGCTACTAATTATAAAGCAGTTACCAAAGTTTAAATCTGTTCAAAGTTAGAAACAATGATACATCCACATACTTTCTCAGCCACCTTTGAATAACCTACCTGTTTCAAAACTTGGTTGCTTTAGTTCATATTACGAGCTTTTATTTTTTATTTCACAATATACTTAGGAAAGGTGAAATAAAATAGGTAATTATTCCAATGCAAAGCTATTTTTCCATTGCCTGTAGGTTTAATATGTAGGTTTTCACTGCTTTCATAGTCTCCTGGTTATAAATCCAAATGAATGTTTTTTTAGTCAGTCTTGGAAGAGAAATATCTCATCACAACCTGTTAAGCTTTATTTGTGAAAATGTAATGAAAATTTTAAGGAAGGAGGAAGAGAGTTACAATACCAAGATTTTCATTAATACTAATCTGACCTATTGCTGAACTCAAATTCCAATTCTGAGTTTTAAAAATTTCTTATGTCATTACAGCTAATTTGCTATGGCTGTTATTTAAAGAGTTTTTTTTTTTTTTGCACTACACCAAATACAAAATCCTTTCATTTCCAAATTCCTGAAAAACTGTGATGACATTGAATAAACAATAATCCTTTTGAAAGAATAGGCTATTGCTACAATCAAAATTTCAGCATTCCTTTCTGAGAGCTATTTTGCATATTAGGTCATAACAGCAGTTCTAGTCCTAGTATCATTCTATTTTGGGAGCTCCCTACAATCTGGTGACATTATGGAAAAAAAACATAAAATTAGAACTGTAATATGAGTAAAAAAGAGGCAAATAGACAGAGTTTAAACAATTTTATTAGTACTTAGTCACTTTTCATGTATAAAGGTGCTTTTCAAGCACTAATTAATCTGCTTAAAGCTCTTGAGCATGGTTGAAGTAGGTGAAAATCAGATATTTGAAGAAAGAAGTTTATTGTGGAACTATATTTTTCCATAGTTCATCTCTCAGCGGACTCTCTTGAATAGAAAATCATTTAAATTCCTCTTATCTGAACAATCAGGCTGTTCAGTAGATTATGAAATTCAGTTTTGCTACAAGATTTAGGGATAGTCCAAAGCATTGTACACGAAAAGTAAGCAAGCCAAAAATCTCAGAATTTAAAAATCAAGGAAAATCAGAGCTATCCTTGTTACTTGTACATCTTTAGGGTCAGTGATATACTGATACAAACCTAAGTACACTGGTTTTGACAAGAATAGAACATATTGCTGAGAAAAATAACAACTTGACTCACTATGTTTGATTACTTGCAGGTCAATTCATTTCCTACTGTGGCAGTTTCAGTTAATCTTTTGGGATTAAGGAATGCATATGGTTGTCACTGACTGTCACTCATAGACCTGAGCCATAAAAAAAAGACAAGAGCAAATAGAAGGGAAGAATTGCTTGTGTAGATGTCACACACAAAAAAATTCCTAAAGGTGTCAATCATAATTTCTACCCATGGCCCGGAGAGCAGGAAGATAGATACATGTGTTGGCTCTTAAAGAAATGGAATCAGTAAGTATAAATTCAAGGACCAGATCATGCTGAGGAGTAAAGGAAGAACACCATATATAATAATCAATTTATGGTTGGAACCATGTCAGAAACTAGAATACTACAGGTGTATAGAATCTATGATCTCTATAAAGTACAATCCAAGAAATCTGTCAAATCCAAATGTGACCTTGAGAGAAGGAAATCACAGTACAAGTGCAGTCTCACAGCACTTACACTTCTAACCCTATGTCCCTAGTCTATATTTTTCCATTGCATTATCACTTTCCAACATACTTAATTTATTATGCACTTCCTTCCCACCCCCCCTTATAGAATGAAAACTACCAGGGCACAAAATGTCTGTTTTGTTTATTGGTATACATTTGGCAAATACACAGTGTTTGGAACATAATAAGCTTTCAATTAATATTTCCTTATTGAATTAATATGTTGAGTGAGGTTTAAAAAATGACTATGGGATACTGCAGAGTTCATGGTGAAGGTTACAAAGGACACTGAGGTCTTTGCAGTGGATTGTTTATCAACTACTGCTTTTTCTATAGCTACTGCTTAGCAGACAAATACAATGGAGATGAGTATAACTGAAGTGAAGTGAGAAGTAAGGAGAGTAATAGAAGATGAAGTCAAAAGGATGCTGAAGGGTGAAGAGTGTTATATTCTGTAGGGTTTTCCATGATAAGAATTTCAGCTTGACTCAAAGTGAGATGCTATTGGTAAGTTTTGAGGAGAGGAGTGACTTGTTCTGATCTGATCTGTATTTTTGATGGAATCTCCTGGAATGCTGTGTGAAGAATAAACATAGGAGCATAAGGGCAAACAAAGAGATCAATTAAGAGACTACTACAATAATTCAGAAGATAATGCTAGTGCCTTGAACATGGATGTTAACAATGGAAGTTTTGAGAGGTGGTCAAACAGAGGATATGTTTTTTTCAGGTAAAGAACATGGAATTTCTTGGTAGATCAGATATAATATGTCAAAGAACAAGTTAAGAATGGTACCAATGTTTTTATCATTAACAAATGAAAGGATGGAGATGTCATTTTCTAAGGTAGAAAAAATTTAACAGCTTGGATCATTGGGCTGCTCAGAAATATGTCTGAGGGTTCAGTATGTTTTCAGATAATATGTTTTATCTTAAGTAGGCAGGGTGGTGGTAGTGGTGGATACTATTCATTCCACTGTTGATTATTTAGCTAAGCTGTAGGTAGGAATTTTTTCCTTTTACTTCTGAGATTGAACATGATAATATACAAGGAGTATTAAGTATTATATTTTGTTACAGTATAATGTTGAGATAAGTTCATGTATTCTTTCACTTTGATAATTCACCAAAAGAAAGTAAGCATTTTGGGTGCCTATGTGTCCTTTTAAATTGCTCAATAGTCAATTAAAGAGGTTTTAAACACACACACACACACACACACACACAGACACACCCCTCAGAAATATTTTTTCTGAATGTTGATTCTAAGGAGTCTATTACTGACTTAATTCTTGTGAAAAATCTGTACAATCTCAGCATGGCTAATATTTCTTAGTAAAAACATTTTGGGACACACCCATATTCTTTGATCCAGAATTCCACTTCCAATAATTTCTTTTGAAGTAATATTAAGAATGTACACAAAAATTTATAGCCAAGCACCAGCATGTGTCTCACAGCTTTTGTTATAACAATAAAAACTGGATACCATGTAAATATCCAAAGTCTAGAGTATTTAAATAAATTATTCATACTTATACAGGGGAATATTATGCAGTAAATTCAAAGAGAGTTACAAACATATATTTATTAGTACAGAACAATGTATTTGAAATACGAAGTGTAAAAACAAGTTAGAAAGCAATATTATATTCAACTCCATTTGGAGGGTGGTGAGTTAATCTATTTATGAATGGAAAAATTCTTTAAGACTATACCACAAAATTGAAACAGGTGGGATTATGGGGAAATTTTCATGATTGTTTTCATTTGATAAAATAAACCTGTAATATTTTAATAAGTGTTGAGATGCATGGGGTAACAAAGATTACAACAGACTAAGATATTCATGATTTAGATAGACATCTTGTTTATCTAAACATTTTTTAGACATTTTTAAAAATAATTTACATTTAATAATAGACATTTTTTAAATAATGTATTTATATATGAATTTCACATCTCTGTAATCTCTGGGGTTCACTCCCCCTCCCTGACTGTTCCCACCCTGTCCCATCCCGAACCCCCCCCCTCCCAGGTTGTGTACTTCAATTTGGTTGTTGGCTTGTTTTGACTTTTCTTCATGGATTTTTTTTATCTTTCCCATGTCCCGTATAGTAGTGAAACCATTTGGTTTCTGCTTTTTTTCTTTTTGACTTGTTTCTACTAATATGAATTCTTCTAAGTCCATCCATGTTATCATAAAATCATCAAATTTGTCATTTTTAATTGATGAGTAATATTCCACTGTGTATACATACCACATCTTTTTCATCCATTCATCTGTTTTGAGACATTTCGGTTGCTTCTATGTCCTTGCAATTATAAATAGTGCTGCAATAAACATCCGAGTACAGGTGTCCCTTTGTACCCACATTGAAGTCTCCTTTGGGTAAATTGCCAGGAGAGCAATTGCTGGCTCAAATGGTAGTTCCATTTTCATTAATTTGAGGGCCCTCCATGCAGGTTTCCATAGAGGTTGGACCAGTTTACATTCCCACCAGCAGTGTAAAAGTGTCCCCTTCTCTCCACATCCTCGCCAGCACTTGTTGCCCATTTTATGGATATGGGCCATTCTTATTGGTGTAAGGTGGTTATCTCATTGTGGTTTTGATCTGCATCTCCCTTGTTGATAGTGACGTTGATCAATTCTTCATGTGCCTGATGGCCATTTGTATTTCCTCTTTGGAGAAGTTTCTTTTTAGTTCTTCACCCCATTTTATGATTGGGCTTCTTGGTTTGCTTTTGTTTAATTGTGTAAGTTCCTTGTGGATCTTTGTTATTAAACACTTATCACTCTTATGGAGGGCAAGAATTTTTTCCCATTCAGTTGGGCTTCTTTTAGTTTTTTCTGTCATCTCTTTTGCTGTACAGAAGCTTTTTAGTTTGATGCAGTCCCATCTGTTTATGTTTTTCTTCAATTTTTTGCCATCAGTACATTTTTCCATAAAGGGGTTGTTTTTGCTGAAGACATACCCTTCTTCATGCATCATAGGATAAACTTCTAACAGCATATTATTACTGACACTCCCTGGCTATAATATTTATAATTGAGATTAGTATAAGTAATGAGTTGCTTAATTAAGTACTTAAAGTACTCACAAAAACCCTTCAAATGTTAGAAGTGTAGCTAAATACCCACATGTCCATAAGATTACTTTCAAGGTTTTACCAATTACAGCATTAATTTAAACAAATAACAATTAGTATGAATTCTCACAGAGCCTCTTGTGCTTTTTAGTCAACAAATTAAAATATAAAAGATTAGGGAGGAAATTCTCTCCAGAAAAAGGAGAGCAGATAGCTAGTATCTTTTATTTTCCCATTAATGATCCACTTTTTTCTAGATATGGCAAATCAAGTAACATATAGATGGACAATCTAGATTAGGTAGGGTCATAGGGGTCATCCCTCCATCAGATGGATAACTGAAATTCACTGATAATGCAGAAACCTAATTTTACCAAATAGTTGCACTATCTCCTGGATAAAGTCCTTCAGTAGGGCTGCTGATGAAAAGCATAATTGAGTGGTTTGAGTTCATTTGCTTCCAGTTATTTTTCCCAGGTGCTAATGAGCAGTGAAGTGGTCAAAATACTGTCAGCCAGAGGAAGAAGCAATAGAAAAAACAAAGCACAGATAACCCAGAAACAGAAATATTCAACCTCAAAATGGCTGAATTGATTGCAGTGAGGTTCAGCTATCAAACAAATTTAACTAAGTTCTCTGAGGATATATGAAAATAGATCTTCATATAAGGAATTTTCAAATACGCATGGCTTATTTTGGTTAATGTGAATTATGTATAGTATTAGAAATTCTCTTTATCATGGTAATTTTCATTGGTGGCAGTCATAGTATATTCATTATCAGAGTACAGCTAATCAACTACAGGCTACTTTACTAAATATGACCAATAGAGCTGCTTAAGAGTCAGAAGTCTGCTCTGCCTTTAGACCAATGGGAACATTGTTGACTCACACCCTTGTCTTTTTGGGAGAGAAAAGGCATTGCTGGTCTCCAAATTTTTTTTTTATTATTCCTTCATATTCAGGTTTCAGTAAACAACATTTTGAGGGAATTGATTATAATGAGCATTTTGTGGGTTTTACTAAACATTTGGTTTTCAAGACTTGTTGAAAATGAATGTTTTTGAGTGCAATTATTTTCAAGTGTTACACAATAAGCTAATATTTGTAACTAAAACTGTATCTGATTAGTAAGTAAGCTCTCAAATAGTTATGATGGTAATTTTCTTTTATAAAGCCATACTTTAGGACAAATTACTTGATATACTCACTAATGTTCAGACTTTAAACTGTATCTATATATGATTATTAATGTAGCTCTCTATAGTAGCAGCAAAGGTGATTTCCACTTATGACAGTAGTTTAAACAAATTATACTGTAAACTAGGATATTCATAAATAAAACTATATATACATGGATATTAAATATTCTGTAGCAACTGTTTATTCTCCATTTATAGCAATTGTTTTGAGTAAATGAGATTGTTAGTGATTTTAATGTAAACTGTTATTTCTTGATCTTGCCGTATGATAGTATGTCCCTTTGTCTGAATTATGAACAAAAGGGTGATGAGCTAGTTTTATATACTTTTTAAGCAACTTGAATATTCTAGACTATTCCCTAACTTCTGCTTAACACTAAAAAAATAGCCATTTTTTAATTCAATTACAGGTAACATTCAACAAATTCTACCTAATTTAAAAACACAGGTCCCTAAATTTCTGCTTCAGTGAAACTTTGGTTAAATTCCAGCCCTTTTCAATTTACTTTCATGAAATACAATGACATGCATAGATGAATTGGAGAATTTATTCATATTGAGTACTTGTTGTGTGCCTGATCTGATAGTGATTTATATGTAATATATACACAATACCATGGGGTAGACTGTATTATTTTATATCTAATTTATTATATATAAGAAAGTACGATTAAGTAATTTGTCAAAATTCACATAGAGCTCATAAGTGATGGAGCTAAGATTTGCATCCCGAAGTCAAGTTTTATAATTCTCCATGCTGTATAACCTCACTTAGGTTTCTGTTGCCTAAAGTATGTAGCATGAGTATGATTAATTTTTAGGTACTCCAGGACTATCTTGCAACTTTTATCTCTGTTTATCTGGCAAGTGCCTATTGCATTCAAATAAGCCTACAGAAATTCTTTTCAGTACAAGATTTTTGAATAATTAAATTATTCATCATGTGTTCTTCACTTGATTTCTCCCTTAATCATTCCTGTCTTTTATTTTACTTTTTAAGTGTTTTCCATTTGAAGCTTACAGTGCTCCCATGGACAAGGATTTCTATTAAACAAGCAAATAAATAACAAGGAGCTAATTATAATACATTGCATTTTCAAAGCACTTTCACATGCTTTCTCTCTTTGTTCTGACAAGCTATTTTTTAATTATAAAAGCTATAGTAGGAGTTATAGACTGAGAGGCTAAGTTGTGGTAGTACCTACTGTGGACTTAAACATGTCCAGGTATATCTAGATGCCCAGCAGGGCA
Source organism: Uropsilus gracilis (assembly GCA_004024945.1). Classification (NCBI taxonomy): domain Eukaryota; kingdom Metazoa; phylum Chordata; class Mammalia; order Eulipotyphla; family Talpidae; genus Uropsilus; species Uropsilus gracilis. The sequence goes on along the minus strand of PVHY01015599.1, from coordinate 21,848 downwards.
GACCCATTGGGGGTTTATTTATATGAGGGTTTAAGTACTCTGATATGAATTATAATAACTGGGTTAATAGAAATTGATATCTTTTCTAAGCACTAAGAACCTCCCATAGTTTTGAAAATATAAGCGTTCACTTTTCAATATGAATTCACCATAATAGCTAGGAAGGAACCAACATTGAGGGGAGTTTTTATTGAGATAAACTGGTTCAGTTAGAAAACAAAGGTCCATGTTAGAATGTAAGAAGTGTTTGGGTAGATAGTTAAGTGTTGTGTTGGAAATTCAGGGTTAGAGAGGAGGTCCTGGGTGCTGATAGATTATTGGGTAATATAAAAAAGCTCTAATATTAAAAATATCCTGAGCAACTAGGAGCACAAGACAGTGCTATTTGTAACTTAGTAATACACTGATACACAAGTAAGGGCAGAAATGACTGTTGGGATGGAACAGAAAAGCAACTAAGGCTACAGCATTGTCGCTGACATCAGAGGTATTACAGAAGTAGTTGCTGCTAGCACACATACCTGGAGCAGTAGAAACAGATCACAAATGTCAAGGAAAACCATCACTAACAGTTCATAACTAATGTGAAGTTCTCCTTAATTCTGCACCATACCCTTGAATTCAAGTGTGAATAAATTCCAAAGATTCAGCTATTAGAACTTTTCTTTCTATCTACCCAAAGTAACTAATTTATACAAATTCTCATTGAATACATCACATTCCAATTTTATGTAGGTAGACACAGTTCTTGACTAGTCATCTTTTCCCCATATTTGTATGTGTGTATGTATAGTGTTATATATATTTGTTAAGTATTGATGCAACATTGGTTTACAACGTTGTATATGATTTGGAGATAGAGGATCACATCTTTCAGGTGTATGTTATAACACCCCACACCTACTACCAAGACACTGATAATCTTCCACATAGGCCACTGGGCACCCTCCACACTTTCCTCTACTCCTCCTTCCTCTCTGGTAGCCTCAAATAGCCATATATCTCATGTTTGTTACTAGTTTGGTTTTATATGACCATTTGTTTGATTTCTCTATAATTCGCATATAATAGCAGCATTCTATACTTGTCTTTCTCCTGGTTTACTTTGCTCAGCATAATCCCTTCACTTCCAACCATATTGATGCAAACAGTGAAAGTTTGTCACATTTTTATAGCTGTGTAGTAATCCTGTGTGTGTGTGTGTGTGTATCTTGTGTATATATCTCATCTTCCTAACTCACACATCTGTCTTGGGGCACCTAGGTTTTTTCCCATATTTGACTATTGTAAATAGTGCTGCAATGAACATAGAAGTTTCTGCACTCTTCAGGTAGATACATAGGAGTGGAATTGCTGGGTCATTTTATAGATCTCTTTTCAATAATCAGAAATCTCTGTTCTGTTTTTCAAGGAGGATAGATCAGTGAAAATTCCTACCAGCAGCGTATGAGCTTTCTTTTTCTCCACATTCTTGCCAACTCTTGTAGTTTCTGTTCACTTGATATGGGCCATTCTTACTTATATGAGATAGTATCTCAATGTGCTTATGATTTGCATTTCCCAGACAATAAGAAATGATGAGTACTTTTATTTTTGTCAGTCATCTGTGTGTCTTCTTTGGAGAATTGCCTAAGTAGCTCTGTCCATTTTTTAAAACTGTGTTCTTTGCTTCCTTTTTGTTAAGTTGTATGAATTCTTTGTAGTTCTTAGATAACAGTCTTTTGTCAGATGTATGGTATAAAAATACTTTCTCCCATTCAGTAGCATATCTTTCTGTTTTACTGACAGTTACTTTTATGCAGAAGCATTTTAGTTTGATATAATCCCAATTATTTATATGACCTTTTATTTCTTATGCTGTTGGTTACAAATCCACAAAGATTTTTTGGAAAGTTTTACTTATGTTTTCTTGTATGTATTTTATGATTTCAGTTCTTAAATACATGTTTTTAATGTACTTTGAGTTGAATTTTTGAGTATGGTGTGAGATGGTAATCTAGTTTCCTTCTTTTGAATATGGCTGTCCAGTTCTCCCAATAGCATTTGTTGAAGAGACTTTCCTTTCTACAATGTCTGTTGGCTCCTTTGTCATAAATTATACATAGTGTGAGGTTTTTCCTTGACTCGCAAGTCTATTCTATTGCTCTGCGTATCTTTTTTGTTCTTGTTGTTCAGCGACATACTGTTTTGATTATTGTAGTTTTGTAGTATAGTTTGAAATCTGGGAATGTGATACCATTCTTCCTATTTTATAAGAATTGCTTTGGACACGAAGTTTCTCTGTGGTTCCATATAAATTTCAGTAACATTTATTCTATTTCTTTGAAGTGTACCATTGAAATTTTGACAGGGATCACACTGAATCAGTTTATTGCTTTGGGTTAGATGCACATTTTAACAATGTTAATTCTTCCATTCTTAGGTGTTTAATTCCTTTTAGTGTAATTATACTTGAGATTGTTTTCTTGATTTCATTCTCTTATAGTTAGTTGTTTGTGTATATGAACACAACTGGTTTCTGTTGATTAGTTTGAAACCTGTCATTTTGCCAAATGTTTTATTGTTTCAGTTAGCTTTTCAATGAAATCTTTTGGATTTTCAAGGTATACTATCATCTCCTTTGCAAAATAGTTTTGCTTCTTGAGTCTTTCCTCTGTTATTATTTTCATTCTCTTCTGTTTTGATATTTTCTTCTTAGTTTTACATAATTATCAAGAAAATTAGCAATTATCCAGTACTCTATTTAGCCATAAGGAATGCAAACATGAACAATAAACTGGCACTGTACTTTTATTCTAGAGAAAATACTTATGATATCCACAAGTTTATAAAATAGCATCCAAAAAGATTGATTTATTCAGAAAGTACAGAGTAGTATTTGAACCTAAATTATATCATGTCCTGGTCTTGTGTTTGTGAAGTGGTCATTTTGTATTCTGATCTAACAGCAAAATCAATATTATTCCTCCTTGAATTGGAGGGCAGGAGAAAAAAATGATTATTTTCTTTTTCATATCTCTTGCATGCTTACTTTTTTTTCAGAAATTTTGCCATCTCAATTAACTTTTGTGCTAAAAACCATGGATTCAAATAAATTTTCGAAACTCTGGCTAGGGATGGGAAAAAGTTATGGTCTCTGGCTTATAAAATATGGAATCATGGGAGCGAATCTTGTATAGAGACTCAAAATTCCTACAGAGAGGCTAGTCAATGGAGTGAGAAAGAGCAGTAAAAAACAAGACTTCAGCAATATGACTATAATCAGAAAACCGCCAAGATGGTAGAAGCATGCTGAGAAGTAGGATAAGGAAAGGGCTCCAGAAAATATTGCTTTTATGTGTTAGAATATAGAAGTAGCAATGTTTTGAAACATGTCCATGGCCTTACCTCTGGGAAGAAGTTATTAAAGCACAAAGTCTGATCAGATTCAACCTATATTTTGTTATTTTCCATATTTCTTTTTGCCAATTGATTTTCAGTCTTTTTTTCTTACCTCATTTAAATAATAAGAGTATGTATACTTCAAGACTTCTTTTGAGAACAGAGCAATTAAATAATAAGTGTATGTATACTTCAAGACTTCTTTTTAGAACATAACTTTTTTGCAAACTTGGTTTTCCCTGCCAATTCTGGGAAGACAGGATCATGGAGACAATCCTGATACTGAATATAATGGATAGTTCAACCACCATCTTTAGTTTATCAGAGTTACCCTTAAAATTCAGTCATTTAGAAAGGCCAAAAATAAGTATGTGAGTGTATACATGTATGACAACCACAAACAAAACGCCAATATTGGTAGCAGATAAAATATGATTAAAAAACATTTAGTGGAACAAAATAATTTTATGTTGATTTAAAATATCTGCAATGAAGGTAATTTTAGTTAAGGATCTTATGCAGCAAAAACAATATCAAAATTCATTAAATATACAATATGATTTAATAAAATAGAAGTGAGCAAACAGAATTGGAAAGTTTTATATACCATAGCCTCTATGAAATAGATGAAAAATGTGGAAAAGTACATATAAGAATATTGATTATGATATTTAATAACAAGAAATTGGAAACTTAAATGTCCATCAAGAGTCCACTGACTCAGTATATTATGCACCATTATGAAACCCATAAGAAATGTGGTGTCTTTATATAATTATATAGAATGATAAGATTGCTATGTTAAGTGAAAATTAGAGTAATGTGCTTGCAATAATGCTGTTTTTGTAAAGACAGATCTATACATAATGTGTGGGGATATATATATATATATTTATAAGCAAGTGTACAGAGAGAAATGGCTATTAAATATCATCAAATTAGAGAAAGGAAAAGACAAACTGTCATTTATTTTACTCTATATACCTAAATAGTATTCATTTTACTTATGTGTGCTTGTGTTTTATACTTGTACACTTAGAAAATAATTTTTAAAATATTAGACAACTTGAGAACAATAGCTGTAAACAAAACTAAAACATAAGCATACAAGAATTTCCCCTAGGAAATTCTCTGGGCTTTGGCAGGTTTATAGGCAAATTCCTATACAATGAAATCTAGGTAAGGTAATAAAAATGATTAAAAACATCTGAGGTGGACTTTATTTTTGTTTCTTTTTTTTTTTTTGTGGGGGGGAGAATTTCTTAGATATATGCTGTGGCTGTCTAGTGTTTGATCATCCTTTTCTGTGTTTGAAGAATCCCTTGCAAAATATTGGAAGAAGGCAGGACTTAGGTACTTTCTACTATAAAAACAAAAAATGCCAGTGATTCACTATCTTTACCTCCAACTTCTAAGATACAGACACATGACTCCTTCCAGGTACTTGGACTCTAAACCAAAGAAGCAGGGAACAGGGAAGACCTCTGATAAAGTGACTGTTGGCTGTATTGTCTTGTGTCCAATGGTAGCTGTCCTTGCACTGTGCTCTGCAGAGTGTTCCAGTAGTATGGTGTAAACTGTGGAACTTGCCCTTATCCTGCTGTTTCCTGCCTTCATGTCGATCTTAGGTTTACAATCCTCTTATGAATCCTGTGAAATGTCCAGCATTCTTCCAATACAGTCTGTTTTATTAACCAGTATCCCTTTCTGTTGTTTGAAAGTAAGACTTAGTTAGGTCTTATTCAATGCATTTATAGTAAACATAATCCTTGAATGTAAACCCAGAGTGTGAACAAGATATACTACATTCACTTTTACAAATGTAGTGGAAAATAACTACATAAAATCATAGATCAGTTTTGGTATTTTATGGAAGAAATCTATCATAAGTATACAGTCTATTTCAAGAACAACGAGGTTTTTACTTTTCAAGATATGCAATATATAACATCAGTAGATTAAAATAAACTAGTGTCTTTATAGATGCCTTAGGAAATTTTAATATCCATTCCTTCAATTAAAAGATAATTAAAAATTAGGTGTTTATGTTTCAGATATTGACCCAGATGCTATGTTATACAGGTGAATAAGCTACAATAACTTACCTCATGGTGCCTATGGCCTAACTAAAGTTAAAAACAAATGACCATAACTAAAATATGGTAAACGGTTTGTATACACTGGTGACTCAGCATAGTCAAAAGGCTCAAGAAAGTCTTCTTGTGTCTTGAGAGATCATTCTTACAAAAGAGGCTGTACACTTTGTTCCTTGAAACTGAAAATACAAGAGCACAGATTTATTATGTTTTAGTAAACAAGATAGAAAAGAAATTTGGATTCCCTAAAAATTGCCCCTTTACTTTATTTCCTCTTCATGGCTACCACCATAATATAAATCACACAATTCATGGTCTAGACTAGTGTAATAGTTGCCTAACTCTACATTCTGTTTATATTTTATCTGCTTTCTAATTCATTCTCAACATAGCTTAAAAATGAACTTTAGGGACATAAATCAAATCATGCCACTTCATAGTTAAAACTCTTCAGTTACTCTCTGTTGCTCTTAGAATGAAATAAAATCTTGTCTCCTCTGTCCCTACTCTTCTACACAACTTCACAACATTTTTCCTGATACATGCTAAGTCTTATAGACATGTTTTCTTCTGTCTTTGGATACACTGAACCCTTTCTTGTCTATTGCTTGGATTACTGTTCCTTCCATCTTCCAACTTTTTTTTTTAACCCAGAAACCCCCTTTAATTACCCAAATTCTTTTTTTTTAATAGTAGCACAGTTATTTTTAATGCTAGCACAGTGGTCATTTTAGAGGATTTGCCATTATTTATTAAAGAAGTTATCTATTGTTTGATAATTTAGCTATTTACAAGTTGGATGTTTTTTAAAATTTTATTTTTTTGATTTGATTTTTTGGATTTGATTTGATTACACACATTTTTCATATCATTGTCTACCCCAGGGTTCTCTCACCACCTTAACACCTGTGAAACATCTTAATCTCTTGTGCCCTTCCCCTCCTCCATTTTCACTCTCCTCCCCATTTCTTGATCTATGCTTCAGTTCTGTTGGCAGTTTTAAATTTGTCTTGTTTGTTTGCTTTCCCTATATCCCTCATATAAGTGAGACCATCCATTATTTCTCTATCTCTCTCTCTCTATCTCTCTCTCTCTCTTGGCTTACTTCTGCTAACATGATTCCTTCTAGCTCCATTCATGTTGCTGCGAGTGACACAAGTTTGTCTTCTTTGATTGATGAGTAATATTCCATTGTGTAAATATACCACATCTTTTTCAGTCATTTGTCAGTTTGGGGGCATTTGTAATTACCCAAATTCTTTATTTCCTTGTTTCTTTTTCATTTTTCTGGTTCTACCACAAATGTCATCTCCTCAGTGAGAACTTAACTGGTAATTCTCTCCCATTAACTTTTTGTCAATGTATTTGTTTTTTGTTGTTATTAAACTACAATCTGCACCTATATTGCTTTATTATTTTCCAGCTTCTCCATTAGAATGTAAGTTCATTCTATGTAGAGATATTGTCTGTATTGGCCACCACTATGTCCCTGTATTTCAGACAGCTGGGTGACACTAAGTAGGATCTCAATAATAATAATCTATACTATATGTTGTGTATATAATAATATAGACAATAATTAATAACTATTTTTTGAACATATTAATCTCTGACTCAACAAATATCCTCTGCAAAAAAAGCTAACATACAAATGTCAAACTATAAAAAAGATGCACAATATGTAGGCAATGTATAACACCTAAAAAATTAACATCTGTACACATATAAAGTTACTCTGCATCAATAAGTAAAGGCATAACAGTCAAATCAAATATATACAGAAGATACACATGGAAATACAAATAACTCCTACATCTGAAAATACCTTCAATGTATTACTCATAAAATGGAATTTTAAAAAATTAAGGTATTTTAACCTATTAGATTAGCAAATATTGACATGATTTTTAATATCTAATATTGACAATCTCATTTACTTTTAGAAAAGTATAATCTGGTGCAATTTTCTGGAAGGTAATTTGATATTATCTTTAAAATGTAAATACTATATAACCTTTGATTCAACATATTTACTTTCAGAACTTTTCCCACAAAATAGAAAAATAAGTGCCATTTGAAGTTTGAGCAGATGCAAAGTAGCTATTTTAAAACTACATGAATCAATAAGATACTGATTCATTACATTAATATAATTCACATAGTAAAATAATGCTAATATTATGAAACATTTCCTACATAGTGCCTTTTAAGAATGCAGAATATGACCTTGAATTTCACATTTGTTCTTTTTCTTCCTGTTTTTTACTTCCTGAATGTATTGACCCTTCCAATAATGAGTCAATCACTTACATGACTTAGGGGTAAGTTAGCATTTTTATAGTAAGACTTAAAAGGGAAAGTGTTGATACACATTCTTTGTTGCTATTTTAATTTGCTCTTTTTCCAAACAGTTCTTTGGAGAAACAAAAGACAAAGACCCTTTGGAAAGCAGAATACAGAGTTTATAAAGACACAAACTTATAAAGACAATAGAAGAAAGTACAGTTTACCCATTCCATACTTAGTTCATGTAAAAGATTAGAGTCTGTTACACAGGAAGGAGTGTGTTTGCAAGGACAAAATAAATGTTCTTGAGGGTAGTTAGAAGTTGGAGACAAAAAGACTGAACCCAGGAGCATAAGATGTTAACAGGGAGTCAACATTGCAGAAGAACTGAGTATTCTATGGGTAACCACTATAATGGAGGTAAAAGAAAACTGAATCAATACTAACAAACAATCATCACTTCAAGCAAGTATGTAGCTGTCAGAGTCATGTCATCTCTTAGCAGTGATAAGACTTTCCTTCAAGATTTCCCTGTGTTCTTGACTGTGACTCATTCAGCAGAAGAAGACTCAGCTTTACTGGGTCCCATCGGAACTGTCCCTTGGGGATAATCCAATCCTTAGCAATAATCGAAGACTTTGGTCGCTTCCCCCAAAGAGAGGGTTATGGTGCTATAGTATAGAAAGGAACATCAGTGTTTCTTTAGTGGGAATGGAGAGTGGTAGAGAAATTCACTATTGTGATATAAAAATAATAGCCAAAGTTTACATAAACACACACACACATACGCACACACACACACACATACTTCAGACACCCTTAGAACCAACCAAGATTCAGTGGGAAGCAATCTATCAATCAATACCAAAAAATAATTGCCAAACATATATATATATATAATATATATGTACAATTTTTCTCAACTCCACATCCTTAAGGCCTTTTTGCTTGTGACTATTTTTCTTAAATGTTTTTAAAGTTTTGAGTTTAGAGTTTTGAGTGCTTATGCTTCTATTCATGAAAGCAATCTCCTGTGGTACTTGCTTTCTGACAAAAAAAACAATTAGAAAATGCATGGAAAGCATGAAACAACAAAGTGAATGTTCAGCCTTCATAAGTGCTCACATATGAAATATATGTAAGATGAAAGATATGGTGAGATGATCTTTCTCTGGGATATCCCCCCCATATTACTTTTTATATAAAGTCAAGTAAACATAAGGTTAGTGTATCCAGCTCAGGAGTCACAGAGTAAGTTCTACCCTGGGAAGGTTTTCTTTTTGTTTGTCCTCTCACTATCACAGTAAGACCTGATAGTATAAGGAAAGGAGGAGCTAGGCCTACGAAGTCATCCCTGGAAAAATGGCTAAGAAGTCATTCTTCTTACTTCAAGTTTGGGCCTGAAGGTAGGGTGAGGGTAAAGTAGATAGAGTCTCCTTCACCCAAATATTGTTCCAGTCCAGTTTAACTTGGGACTATAAAAATTTGAGACCATTACTCTAGCTAAAATAGTGTGTGCATTTGCCTAGTGTCTCCTATGTGCTATACACATAACTACATATAGGAGCAGGCAGCTTGATGGAAGATTTGGGGCACCAGTCATTTCTCTTTTCATCAGTGTTATAACTAACATGTGACCTATTACATATTTGATCATAAAGGATGCAGCGTATTTTGTGCAAAATATCTTATTATAATATCCCATAGATGAATTTTTAAAAGTGAAATACTATTTTAATTGAAAAGTGACATTGTTCATAGGATTCAGATGATTAACTACCATGTTAGTTATATCTGTTACAAAGCATGAGTTTTACAAAGATATAAATATTATAAAAAATGGGATTGTTTTTCCTACTATAGGTTCATTATTTTATTCTTTTTTTTTTCCTCCCATTATTTGATTCTTTTGGAATACATGGCCCCACCATTTCTGTAAATTCTCTATCAGTAAATAGGTTGGTATTGTGGCAAGCTAATTAATCATTAGTACTTGTCTATCAATAAAATGAATTTCATGGGCAAGTCTAAATGACCTGATATTATTGTTGAAGAGGACAGTTGGAATGAATTACATTTTTTATGCTGAAATGAAAGATCATTTCCTCAAGTCTTTACTCATATTGAACTATTAAACATGTATTCTAATAAGCAACATTCAACTTTTTTAATACACCACATTTATTGGTTTCTATCCTTCATTTCATTTACTGATCTACATTTCTGTTTATGCTAGCATACTCTAATAATGCCATGGCTTACTCAGCAAAATCCTACCACTTCTGGCAACTGACCAAGCTTATACAATGTGCTTTCACATAAAAACTTCTTCACTGTAGACTGTTATGTGAACTATTTTGGTAGATATTTTATAATGTTGCTTTGTAATTAAATGAATGAAAAATTAAGGATCCAATTTGAAATTAGTTATTCAAATTCATTATCATTCCTACAAGAAAAACCCTCTATCATTTGAATAATATGCTAGTGGGAAAGGCATGTTACTAAAGTATTAATATCAAATTGATATTTTAATATGGTCTAAGTACTTTTAATAAAATGTAGGGATATAGAAAATGCAGAGAACAAAGATCAAGATTCATTTCTTAAACTGACAGAATTTATAAGCTGCCATGAAATTTACTAAATAAAAATACTATTATAACTTAACAAAGGATAGTTGGAATCAGCTCATCATTAGGTATTTTGAGAAAGTGCTTCTGAAGATTTAAAAAAATTTGATAATATATGTGGAGTTTTTAAATTGAGAAAATTCAAAAGTGCTTCTGTTTTACCATCTCATTCTAATGAATGTGCTGAAAAACAATCTTTCTTGCATACAACATAAAAGTGAATCTTTTCCCTAAAACAACTACTGTAAAATGAACAGACACTCATAACATATGCACCTTGATGTCTTCTATGAAATAATAGGGTACCATGTTTTGCATAATGCTTGCTAGGCATTAATTAAACGTAGATGAATGACAGTGCTAGGCAATTTCCCCTGATTTTTGTGTCTGTGAATAAATACAAGAAATATTATATAGTGTTTAATTTTCACTACCAAAACAAGAAGCATGCATGAGTTTCATTCAAATACAGAGATAAATCATTTTGCAATTGGTGTGTATATGTGTATATGTACATATACATACACCACAAAAAGTGAACTTTTTGATACCTGAAAGGAATTCACCAGTGATAAGTTACTGTTGTCATAAGAGATAGTTTAAGGTAGTGCTGGTAAATCCCACCTCCCACATCCCACACACACTCTTCTGACTATTAGAAAAAAGATTCCAGTAGAATGAAAAAGAAGCAAATCTATCAACTGTAATGATAGTAAAATTGATGCTTGAAGAAAACAGCTCAGCCTTTCTGTCACCTTACCTTGCTGATCATGTTGCTTCATTTCTATCAAGTAGAATTTGTGTTTTATATGCAGGAGATTAAGATTTCAAAGTTGGAAAAAGCCAAATAAGGAGACATGGGCATAGGTGGTTAAGGGATAAAACACAATATTCTTAATTTCCAATATGTTAATATACTTTTATAATAAATACTGTTGAGGCATGCGGTAAACAGAATTCTATACATTGATCCTTGCCCTTTATAATCTCCTCCTCTTAAATATGGATGAAACTCCTGTGAATTACATCACATTTTATAGCAGAAGGATTTTACAGATGCCATTGATTAATCACATAAGCTAGATTCTTCCTAGAGAGAAAAAATTGAAACAAGAAAGTGATATGATGCAACAGAAGTTGATCCATTGACTGGATTGAAAGATGGATGAGTCCATGTAATAAGTGATATGAGCTTAGATAAGTGCATACCTTGGTTTACAGAATGCAAGACTTCATTGTTAAAGTTGCAAGGAGCTGAATTATGTCATAATCACTTGAGCTTGGCAGAGGACTCTGTGATTCAGAACACATCTGACATCTATATTTTAGCCAGAAGAGTCCTGTGCAGAGAACTTAGCCACATTATATCTAAGTGTATGACCTAAAGAACTATAACCTGTAAATAAGTGTTGCTTTAAATCTCTAGGTTTGGGATGATTTGTAATGTTTTATAAGACTAATAAAAGATACACTAAAATAAACTGTTCAATTTTTCAGTTTGATTTGTGACAAATGCATGCACAATTAAGATATAGAACACTAATATCACATTGCAAATTTCTCATGCTCGCTTTCATCAATCCATTCTCAGCAGCGGTCAGCCCTTTGTTTGATTTCTGTCTTCCCATGTTATAAATCAATCAATCAATCAATCAATCAATCAATCAATCAATCTCTTCTCTCTCTCTCCCTCTGTCTCTCTGTCACCCTCCCAACCCCTCCCCCTCTGTCTCTGATTATTTGAGGGCAATTATCATTCTTACATTTTCCATACTGCCAATTTAAAAAAAAATCAACGTTCTGAGTAAATAATGTCTGTAAATATTTGTCGACTTATTAATTAAAAGAATGTCAACTATGCACAGATTCTGTGTCAGTGTCTGTTCTAGGGATTAGAAATTTGTTAATAAATTAAATGGTTGAAGTATACTCCTTACATAGTATATGCTCTAAAGACACAAGATAGATATTTATTTTGATGGTGTGATGACTCCCTGGTTGCGAGCCATCTAAATATCACTGATGAGACCACAGAACCCCCTATTTGTGTATTTCTCACTTCAGACATTCAAATAGAACAGTCTAAATAGACAAGGCTCATGTTCTCAGAAGTAATCAGAACTTCTTGGAAGCTATTTATTTCTAAAATTGTTTTATTTAATAAAGCTTTATTTTTCAAAATGTACAACATCTGGGGTATCTCCCTCTTGGTGTTTCTGGTGTAAATTACTGAAACTTTCTGTTTTGAAACCAATTTAATAAGTTCTTTAGTAAGAAGATCCTGAAGAGCTGGTCAAGGAACCTCAATCTTCACCCACTGAGACACAACAGCTGCGGTTATAAGTTTGTGGTTGGGAGCTTCTTTACAGGGTTTATCATGTGTGGCTTTCTCAAATAAGATTAAGTATTTGAACTTGTCCTAAATTTTGCTTTCAATACAGGGTATTGACACAGTTAAAAATTGTATTGGCCCCAAAATACCCTGGTGGGTGGGGTCTGAAAACACCGTCAGAGAAAATGGGAAGCGGGAAGAGAAGGCATATAAAAAAGAAGTGAGGAGAGGGAAAAAAAAGGAAAGGAAGGAGACTAGAATGTACTAGAATGGCAGACTGAGAGAACAGACCCACATGACTGGGCCAGGGGAAACCCCTGGGAAAGTTGGTGGTAGCAAGGAGCCATGGTGGCCGCCAGAAGAGTAGTTGATGTGGAGAGTGTGGCACTGTAGCAAGGTGACATAGTGAGTTGGTACCTGGAGATGGCCAGGGATTTGTGCATCAGCAATTCTGGAAGAAGTTTGAAGACCTTGGAGAAGCAGAGTAACTCGAAACATTGGAGAGAGAAGAAGTAAAGAGAAGAGGCTAGAGAAGGACTGGACATTTGCAGAGTGCCTGCCTCAGTTTTGGAAGGGCAAAGGGGCACCATTTTCGACATTTGTCTTTGGGACTTTTGGGACTGAAAATGGTGACTGGAGTAAGATAATTGGTCACTTGTGGCTTAGGGACTTTACCTTTTTCCTGTTGAATTCCCTTGTTACTAAACCCTGTTGTTTAAGCTGCTTCTAACCAACAAACCACAGCTCTGCATCACCTGCTACGTGCAGATGATACAGAGCTGTGGTTTGTTGGTTAGAAACTACTGCCTCTTTTTGACCTGATTTCACTTTGACTACTTCTTTTTGGCCTTTCCACCAGATTTATTCACTGGGTTTTGGCTTTCATGCCTGACTTTATGAAATTTTTCTTCTTATTATCTTTGGGTGGCATCATGAAACTTGGAAAGCAGCAGCTACCATGGAAGCCTCACTAAAATATTGGACAAAGAAAGAAGCTTTGAAGTCTCTTTTAAAAGGTATTTTGTAGAGTTCCCAATTTGTCTTTTCTTCCTATAGTAATGTAGATGTAATGACTAAAGCTTTAGTACCCATCACATAACCATGTGGGGGTGTGTGCCATATACCTTGGAATGAAAAATGGAGACAATTAAGAGCCTGGTCCTCTCGTGATTTTCACAGTTACTGTATAAGCCCTGGTACAAAAATCTCCAGGTTTTTAAGCTGGGCATGGTGGCACATGTCTGTAAGCGGCAGCCTAGGAAGCTGGTAAGCAGCAGCCCAGGAAGCCACGGCCAGGGCCAGGGATCGCAGTTTGAGTCCCATCAGGGGCACGTACCAGGACCTAGTTCCAAAAAAATATAGCTGGATGTGGTGGCGCGCTCCTGTAATCCCAGCTACCTGGGAAGCTGAGGCTGGGGATTGCTTGAGGCTGTGGTACCCTGGGGAACGTGAGCCTGCAGCTCCACAGGCAAAAATAGCGAAACCTAGACTCTATAGAAAAATATAACTCTTAACTCATAGATTCCTATGCCATATTTCCCATGCTTTCTGGAATCTTATCTACTGTCGTCCCTGACTCTTCTGACACTACTTGTCCATCTTTTTTTGGCTTGTTATCTGGATCTCTGTTATTTCCTTATGAATCAGTTTTGTCTCTTAATCTTTGGTTATCTCCAATATAACCTTATTTTGCCTTCAACATAAACCTGTCATGTTTGCTGAAGGTTAGATTGAGTATAGGACAATTACTTCAAGGCAGATTTTTAAATGTTTCCTGACTAATGTGAATGTAGCAACTTGAATCTCTCAGCGTATTTCTATGTTCACTTTCCTCAGTACCAAATTTAGATGGTCCTCCCAGTTTCATTTTCAGGTGAAAATGAGAGAAGTAGTGGTATATAGATTATAAGGACAACATTCTGTGAATTCTATCATTCGAGGAATAGGGAAGATTGAATAGTGTGACCTAAGATCTATAGGTGGGAAGGTACCACTTATAATCTCTAAGAAGATCTGCTATATCTAGTGGTTTTGACCATGCTGTGTACTATATTATTTTCCAGGACAAGTAAATATCACATCTCTATTAAAGTTGTTATTTCCTTTGTATACCCATCAAAGTAAGAACAAAATAGTTTCACCACATAACTAAGTGATTGGAAATGAAAATGTGAGCTCTCCAGAGCACAGCATGGTCTGGTTGTTGGAAGATTGTCCCCAGTGATGAACTGAAAAGATGCACAGCCAGAAAGTTACGTCTATTGATGTCTCTCTGTTTTCCAATTTACCCATTATCATCTTGAGAAAACCAATTCATGATGGCTACCATTGTTTATTGGTTAATTCAAAGAGACAAAGAAAATGGTAACAACTTTTGATGAAAAGTCAGATCAGGAAAAGTGAATATGTTTTTCTAAACTGGGAATATTTCCTCCAGGGTACTAAAGTTCCTGCAATTGGGAGATCTTGCATTTTTGGTGTGATTGCATAAGGTCTACTTCTTATAAGCATGATAAATTGATCAGAATGAACTAGTCTATGCAATGATGTCTATAGATTTATAGTGTAAGGAAATATTTTCACTTAACCAGTCATTCTATTTCTTTGTCAGCAGGCTTTTATGGTAACATGACTCTTAATTTCTCAAAAGTGTTAAGTTAGTTATTCACATTTTAATACAAAATTAGAATTGTTTATTTAGAGACAATTTATAATCATTTATGTTTACACAAACTCTCTACTCAAACTATTTCAATCATTATCTTGATTCTTCTTAATCATCTAGCTTGTTTAAAAACTATCAATAAGTAACTGAACTAGCTGATTATTACATTGTTAAATATGCATACAAATTTCCAGTCATTTTTTTTTAGATTTGAAAGCAAATACTCCTTCAATGTATTGAGGTATTCTGAATACCTCACAACACTTCTGCATAATTTTGACTAAGGTAGAATAGAATAAAGAAAGAAAGTAATAATGTGCTATCCTATTCTGGGTTCTCACAAGAAAGACAGAGATTCTAATCACTAGTGACCTAGGTTATTCACCAGGTAATGGTAAATGAAAAATATAGTCCAATTATAGCTTGGGGACAAGTGTTAGGAAGTTAGTGAGTTAACCAGAGTTGAAGAAAGTTGAGTTCTATAAGAAATGAAGTGGAAGTGAAGTCATATATATACTGGTTGGTGAGTGTCAAGGAACAGGTTCAAAATCTCAGTTTGTTCTGCATGAATATAAAGATGGATTTAACGTGAATTTGGAGACTTTTTACCATCACTTTTAAGTCTTACATTGTTCATAACTGGAGTAGAACGATTAAGATTTAAATTGGCAATACCTCCAAAGTTAGAAAAAATAAAGCTGCTGCCTAAGTCATAGATTATTTCATCTCATAATATCATAACCTTCATGGTTTATATCCTACATTTGTTAATCATTTTTGTGGGTCTTTGGGAAAAGAAAACAAAAGGTTAATTACTGGGTTTGTTAAGAATTTCTATTTCTTCCCTTTTTAGTCCTGATGATTGCATACTTCTAAGAATTTGTCTATCATTTCTTGGGTACAGAATTTGTTAACATGCAAATGCTCTTAGTACCAATGTATTGAAACAGCAATCAAACTCTCTGCCACCAAAACAGTCTAAGACGAGATGGCTTCACAATGAATTCTACCAAAACTTCAGTTATGAATATTTATCTGGATCAAATTCTTCTCAAAAGATGAGAAAAAGAACACATCCAAACACATTTATGGGGTTAACATTATTCTACTATAAAAACCAAACAAAGACACAAATACCAAACAAAGAAAATACAGACCAATTTCCCTAATGAACACAGCTTCAAGAATCCTCAATGGTATTTTAGCAAACCAAATTCAATATTTCATTAAAAACATCACACACTATGACCAGTTGGTATTCCTACCAGAGACACATGTGTGTTTCAATATCCAAAAATCAATCAACATTACATCAAAATAAGAAGGAAAAAAACCACATAGGATCATTTTAAGAGATAAGGAAAAAGCTTAAAAGTAGTATAAGCAGACAATAGATCAACATAATAAAAGCTGTTTATAATAAACCCACAGATAATACCCTCTCAATGGTGAAATAATGATTTTCCACTACAATCTGGAATAAAACAAAACCTTCTACTTTCACCACTACTATGTCCTAGCTAGATCAATTAGACAAATGAAAGACATAGAAGGAATTTGAATTGAGAAAGAAGGAAATTATTACTATTGTATATGATATAATATACATATATAACCATTAGTCATCAACCTCCCCAGGAAATGTAATTGAAGTAATCAGTTTACAAAAGTGGCAGTATATAAAATCAATCAGTTGACTTTATATAAATCATAAAATGCAAAAACATGTGTTTGATTGATGTAAAGTCAATCAAACACAAAAATCAGTTGCCTTCCTATAGACATATAATGGTTTAGAAGAAGAAATTAAGGTAATAATTCTATTAAAAATTACATCAAAAAAGTTATATAGCCAGAAATAACAACGTTGGAGGTAAAAGATCTTAACAACAACAAAAAACTATAAGAAATTGTTAAACAAATAGAAGCAGATCATAAGAAATGGGAAGATATATCCTGTTCATGTGTGTATTGTCAAAATGGCCATCCTTCCATAGTAACATATAAACTCAATACAATTCCAGTAAAAAAATTTCATTGGCATTCTTCAGAAACTGGGAACAGACACTTGTAAAACTCATATGGAATCATAGAAGACCCTGAACAGCCAAAACAATCCTTACAAAAAAGAAAGAGAATAGAGGTATCAAACTCAAACAACTCTATTATAAAGTGATTGTAATTAAAACAGCCTTGTACTGAAACAAAAACAGACATATAGCATAATTGAATAGAACTGAGAGCCCAGAAAAAACACATACCTATATGGATAATTAATCTATAGCAAAGAAGCCAAGAATACATAGTGGAAAAAAGATAACTGCTTCTGTAAATTGTGTTGGAAAAACTAGACAGCTGCATGCAAAAGAATGAAATTAGACTGCTATCTCACAACACATAAAAGAATTCACTCAAAATGGATAAAAGACATATGTAAATCCTGGAACAATAAAAAACATACAATGGGCAAAACATTTCATTACATAAGCTTCAGTAATGTTTCTGTGGAATCATTCCCAACACATGGAAACAATATAAACAGCTGAGAATATATTAAACTAAAAAGCTTCTGCACTGTAAAATAAACCCAAAACTAAAACCAAAACACTCCATGATGTGGGAGAAATATTTGCACATACACCTGACAAGGGATTGATATAAAAATTTTACAAATCATAAACTTAACAAAAATAATACAACTGAATCGAAAAAAGGGGTAGAAAAATTAGATACTTCTAAAGATATCCAGATTGCAAATGGGTTCATGAAATATATTCGTCATCATTTATTTTAAGGGAAATGCAAATCAAGAAAAAAAATGAGATACTACCACACACCTGTGAGAATGGCTCATACTGAAAGGACTGAAAACAAGTGCTGGCAAGGGTGTGGAAAAAAGGGAACCCTCCCACATTGCTAGTGAGAATGTAGATTTTTCTGCCTTAGAATGCAATATAGAATTGTCTTGCAAGATTAAAAGTGGATCTTCCATCTGACCCCAGAATACCATTCTTAGTGATTTACCTGAAAAATACTAATTAGAAAGGAGACTTGCACTCCATGGTTGTTGCAGCACTAGTTACAATTGTCATTTTTTAGAAACAACCTAAGTGCTCAAAAAACTGACATGTGAATCAAAAAGATGTGGCGTTTACGTGCGCCAGCGTGTGGGTACGCGTATGCGCGTGCACGCACACACACACACACACACACACACACACACACAGGGATATTACATAACAGTAAAAAATAAATCCATGCCATTCATAACATGATTGGAGCTGAAGGGATAATGTTAAGTGAAAAAAGTCAGGAGAAAAATGATATAGACTGGTGCGGAATATAAAGAAACCAAATGAAGGGTCAGATACAGGCAAATTTAAAAACTAATCCTGGTAATCTGATTATAGAACTGAAGCATCCAGAAGCATGAAGGGGTGGAGGAAGAATAAAGAAAGAAGAGGGAAGAAGTACAATGGACTATGGCTGTGAACTGCTGTTGGGGGCGTTCAAGGTTAAAGGTAAAGGTTGAAGGTAAATGAATGACTTGTAGCCTGCTTAGTAGAGAGAAGCGGGCATAGGTGTGTCTAGTCTGGGTAAAGGCGAATGCTGGTGTAACTGCTGGTACCCTGCTTCGTAGGGAGAAGCAGGCACAGGTATGTGTTCAAGTTACCCGATTTCATTAACATTTTCTCAAATGGAGGTCCACAAGTCAAAAACATCTGTGAAACTCATTTTACTAAAAATTCATACAAAAAGAAACAAAAAGTTAAGTAAAGCCAGCCCATATGGCAAAGCAAAAGGACCTGCTGCTCAAACTGGTCTGGTCCAGCAAAAATTATAGGTTGGGGGGAAAGTTTTTATTTATCTCATTACAATGACTTCACCCTCCAGTCAAACCTGTATAATTCCAGAAATGACAAAAAGACACACAAACCTCACACTCCAGTCACATGGGAAACAGTAAAGAGGTTGATTGACCAAGTCCAAAATATGGAAAAAAAAAAAGATTTGAAAGTTTACAAACTGGAGGTAGCAATGATATGCCTAATACAATTTGTACTGTATCTCAAAATATCAGATTCAATAGTTAAAAAAAAATTATTTGTATGTTTCCTTCACCTAGATTTTTTAGTATGAATCCTACAAAGATAAGAACAAGGACCACATTCTTTTGGTCTTAGCTTGCTGGATGATAGTAGTAGATAATGAAAAAATTAGGGCCTATAGTAAAAATGGACACTTGTTCCTCCCCAGCCGCAAGGCCGGCATGGCAAAAGTGCATCACTAAGTGAGCTCATCTCACCGCCAAATACCTCATAGTAAGGAAGGATTACAATTTCCACTTCCCCAAGGTTCTCATTCCAGCCTCACTAACAATCTACATTTTTCAGATCCTTGCAACAAATCTACTGGCACATCACATGCTCTGTGCAAGCCATAAGATCACTGATAATTTGATGATCAGTCTGCTGCGGAACGCCATTGGCAGTCAGGCACCAAAACTCAATATGCCCAAGTTAAGTGGAAGGAACCAATTACAAGTCAATGGAATGGGCCCGACTCTGTGCTTATATGGGGTCGAGGACATGTTTGTGTGCTTTCCCAAGGAACAGATGAGGCCCGGTGGATCCCGGAACGGCTTGTGCAACAAGAAAACCATACACCGATGATGGCTGCTACTGACTCTGTTCCTGATAAACCTGACCCAGATGACACGAACCCTCCTTCTGTGGACATACCTGCCGGACCTGCCCTTTTTTCATCCAGTGGTCTGGGAAGGAAGAGAGGTGGTAATCTACAAAAACAAAACCGTCTTTGGGTACTTCCTGGACTCCCAACAGGCACTGAGAGACAAACGATCCTATATAATTATACCGGAAAGGGTCATGGGACCCCAGTTTGTTTTACTCGCGATAGCAATGCTACAGGATGTGTCAGGGTTTCCAACACCACCTGGGTGAGAGATAATTTGCAGGGTTGTTATTCTGTCAAACTTTGGTATCCTTTGACCGCACTTATCAATTACACTGATAAAATGTATAGACTTGATGATTATCATCGCTGTCCTAGGTTTTCTGCTGACAGCAATGCTTCTTTACCTTGGCGCTATTGCCATTCATGGTCCCACTCCAATTTGTCTGTAGACTTGCTGTGGCTTAACCAGACCATCTTGCAGATGCAACATGCTCCAAAATTGTCCTATGATATAGCTCTGGCAGTTCAAGACATTCTTAAAAGCATTCATGGGCTAGCGCCTAATTGGTTTACACCACTGGGGTGGATTAAGCCCTGGTAGTCACTGCCAGCACTTGTGTCCTGTTTCTGTGCATTGCTCCTTGGGTTGTGCGTGCGCTAGTCACCACGTTGAGCACTATGTCCAGCGAGGTACATCACCTAAAGCTCCGTCACCTCTATCCTTTGTAGACAGTATGGCTAATGACGGGTAAGGAAGACATCACCCGGGATATCAACCTAAGACAGGACCCCTCGAGACATGAGTTCTGGGGGATTCCCATGACGGGTAAGAACCCTGAGGCTAAGATGCTCCCCCTAAGACAGGCCTACTGTCAAATAAAACAGAAAAGGGGGATATGTTGGGGGCAGAAAAAGAAGGCTGTTTGCTGAACAAATCCTCACGGATATGAGGAACTATAAAATTATTGATAGCACGTCCTGCATGCCTAAGCAAGCAGAGATATCAGGAAGCCCTGTAAACTAAATCAGTTTAGATAACAAAAGCATCCCATAGAGGGTCTGGTGATCACCATCTATCCTAGATAAGCAGATGCCTACAGAAAGCTAGTCCCCAGTAAAACTAATGCCAAGAAAAGGCTGTTGTAATTGCTGAACTGTGTCACATGAACTGTATAAAAGCTTTATGAAAAATAAACTCGTGGCCAGCAGATCAAGAGAAAAGCCACTGTGCCCTTCTGCCCAAGAGATCATCTTGATGTCTTGATTGCAATCCTCACCCCTTCCCTCAGGCACTGTTTCCCACTGTGACTGGACCACGGCAAACTACTAGTGTTTTGATGGTGGGTGCACAATGGTGATGTGATGGCTGAAGGGTGATGATGCTAAATTTAACTGAATAAAAAGAGAAATTTTTTTATTGACTCCATTACCTTTGAGTTTATAGTCAGTTATTTACTGTGTTGAAAAGACAACAAAGAAATCTCCTCAAAATTCTTTTTCTTTTTTAAAAATTTTTTAAATTTTAATTTATACATATATATATATTTCACATCAATCACTTCATTGAGGTCCCTGGGGGTCCCCCACCACCTCCCCTCCCTGGCCACTCCAGCTGGTCCCCTCCCGCAGTTGTGTACTTTCATTTGGTTGTCCATATATTAGTGAAACCATTTGGTATCTGCTTTTTTCCTTCTGACTTGTTTCTGCCAGTATGATTTCTTCTAGGTACATCCATGTTACCAGAAAATCATCGAATT
>PVHY01015598.1:0-35685 GCA_004024945.1 Uropsilus gracilis | reverse complement strand
AAACAAACAAATAAGAAAAAATGAAAACAACCAATGGGACTGAACCATGGAGCGAGAGAGGAGGAGGGAAAAGATGGCAGAGGAGGTGAACAACAGGCCAAACAACCAACAACTGAACATCAACTTAACCAACCAATAATTTGCAGAAAAATGGGGGGAGTGACTGAAGGGGGAATACAGAGGGGGGATATGGAGGGAGGAGGAGGGATCAATTAATGCACAATTGTGACAAATCAATAAAAAAATAAAAATTTTTAAAAAAAGACTGCCTTGACAGCCTGAGATTATTTCACAAAGTGTTACTCTCAGTGATTAAAAGGAATAAGAAGAGTCACAGGTGTTCACAGAACTATGCTTACTTTAGCTACTGTCTACATAACCTTTCTTTAAATTAGCAGCTTATTATTTAAGAAACTGCTGACTGATATTATTCAGATGCAATATTAAATTAATATAATTTCTAGATATCTTCAAAATTAAAAGAGATCCACTTTTTAACAAAACTTGATAATGAATCCTTTTGCATTCTGATGGATACTATTTTTCTATTTAACTACCAGGTTAGACTTTGGACACTTATGCTAACTTTTTCAAGAAGTATACATAAAATATAACCAAAAACAAGCATTTTAAGCATATCTATTATTTTGTTACTTTCCAACGAAAACTTCCATTTTCTCCCAGTAAAAGTCAACTGAACTTTGTGACAAAAGGACAACACTGAATTCCATCATCTTTTAAACACAAACATTAGTCACATAAAGTTAAAATTTGCTGTTAAGTTTAACATTTATGCATACTTCTTAAAGCAACTTCTTCACATTTCCTCAATCTCCTACCCACACAAACACTTCTTTTCCTCTTGGACTCTAAACTCTGCCAAGTTCTAGAAGGAAAAAGCTTCATATTGCATTAACAACAGTCTAAAGATAAGGTGTTTGCTGGAGTAAACTTGTTCCTTTGTACACAGATTAAAAGATATTTATGATCAATTGAGTTATTCAACATTAAGAAGCCACTACAGAACATTCCATGGTACTAGATGTATATTTTTAAAATGGTGACAAAGACAGGAGAGAGGGAGACCAATTCCAGTTGTTCTAAAAGAAAAGTAACCACTTCATTGTTTTCAGAGTGTAAATAACAGAGGTGGGATTAATGGGGTCTGCGTAGCCTTCTCTTATTTGTGCATATGACATATAATATAAACATTACCCACTAAAAAAAAAAGGACAAAAATTGAGGTGCTCAGAAATAATCATATACTATCCATATGCACAGTATGAATGCCAGAAGTTCTATATACTGTAAAAAGGATAGGTTACTAGTTGAATCATCCATAGGTTCAAGCACCAACAAGTTGTGTAACCACTTGAAATTATTTAACTTTGTTGATCTTTTGTTACTGCATTTGACATGACATGCTGAGCATCAGCAATAGAATTATGATTTTTAAGGGTAAGATAGGATGCATGTGATCCAACATCTAACTTGGTAGATGTTCAAATTAGTAATAGTAGCAGTAGTAGTAGCAGCAGTAGTAGTAGTAGTAGTAGCAGTAGTAGTAGTAGTAGTAGTAGTAGTAGTAGTAGTAGTGATTACTATTATTGAAATAGGTTAAAATTTAAACCTACTGTAAAGAATAATATACTCCTATCTGGAAGAAAAGACATACTTATCATTTGATGGCATTTCTATCTTAAGTCTTCCCATTCAAGGTGTCAAAACTTCATTTTAATGGAGTGAGTCAAATTACTAAATTTTCAATCTAATTAAAATTGTATTACACAAGGAACAGTTCTAATCTCTTAGGAATATGAGGGAGCATTAGAAATTTTAATTAAATTTTATAAGTTAAAACTGCATTAATAATCTACATTAAAGTTGGTCTTGATATCTCATGATTATAAAGGGCATCTTTAATGCTTTAAGTGTATAACCATCCTCCACCAAGTTCTTAAGAGACATATATCAAAACAATACAGGTTTCTACCCCACTATTCAAAAGTAAAACATGTTTATTTGGTATGATTTGGTAGGTCATTTAGGAGTGTCTAGGTAGATTCAACATATTTTCTATATAAATTAATGAAAATAGAATTCCCAGATTAAAAAAAAAATACCAAACAGGCAGGGTCTACTTTCAGATAGGAGGGGAAACCTGTAATAAGGCAAAGTCTTCAAAAGCTTTATTTCATAAGGAAAAATGTTTATTACATTTAAAAACAAAAAAACATGTTTCTAAGAAATCAAGCATCTATAGCCTATCTCTTCAGACGGTGTCACATTTACTGTATTAATATGAATAATCCAGGCTCTCTATCGCACCTAAGGGTGAGAAAAGTGCCCTGAATTAGAGGAGGATCACAAACCCACAATCTGAGATTCAAGAATCCTGAGGATTTGTTAAGGCAAAATAACCTTACAAGCAAAAACACATGCTGCATAATTGGAACAATAGCTCCCATCCTAATTCTTCCTCATTTCATATCAGTAGTAAAATAGATTTCCACATTGCTCCTCCTCCCTCTTAAGGGCAAGGCAGGTGAAGGAGAAAATTACTACATGCTAGGGCCTAGAGTAGGTGATCCACACTCAAAGAAGCACAAAGAGAGGCCAGAGTCAAAGTTTGTGAAAGGACGTAGAGTTGAGGGTAGCAGTAGGGTGGCAGTAGGTAGCAGGCACTGGAAAGTCTCAGATGGGAACAGCAGGTTAAGAAAAATCTCTTGATGACCTACACCCTTAAGTCATGTAAGCAAAGTCATGTCTTGTATGGTGATGTCTCCAAGAGGAAATGCCAGTGAAAGCCATGTCCCTGCCATTCATGTACAATAGTAGGTTCATGACAGAAGATGAAGTCATACTTTAAATAAGGTAAAAGCAACTAGATGAAAGTCTTCCCAAACCCACCTCAACAAGTTGAAAGGACTCAATCCCCAAGCCAAAGGAGAGAGTGTTGAGCAAATTTTACTTGTGTTTCAAAGTTCCAGGGTAGTTCAGTTCACATTTGCACTAAACTGGATAAAAATGAGGCACAGATCAGTAAAAGGCATGAGACAGTCAGCCGGAACAAGCACCAAGATCCTCTCAAGGCTGGAGCCCATAATGAATAAGGATGGTATAAGAAGCAAGGACCTGGAGGTTTGTTGCCTGCCTCATCAGAATGGAGACAGCTAGGGTTTGAGGCAGATATGCTCTGGAGACTAACAGTCTGTAAGCAAAGCCCTCATGTCCTAGAAGTGCCCAACAGATCCCCCTCTATATAGCAACCAATTCAATGGATGCTAGTGGGGCATGTAGGACACAGCATAACAGCCAGAAAGGCAGAGACAACTGCTAGAAATAGAAAGGATGATTGGCAAGTAGAAAACACTCTCATGTGTATAGCTCTGGGCTGGCACAGGTGATATTGTGAACAGAGAGGTGACCCAGCTATTCACTGAGGCTGTACAGACAAGCAGCCAGAGAGATCGTGAAACCAATTCTAAGTAGCACTTAAGTAGTTGTGTGTTTGCAAAGTTAAACAGACACACGTACAAAGTTTTTCTCCTTACAATCACAGGAAGTTCTATAAGAAACACACCAATTTTTATGCTTGTAAAATGTCATAAGATCATATAACGGCTTCAGATTAAGTAGCTAGGAAGTTATGAAGTTGAAGATTATGTAACATCTAAGAATCATGGGTTGCATTTATTTTCTTTCAACCTATGATGTAATTCTCACTGGAAAACATGCATAAGTTATGAGGTGTTTACACATGTAACATTTTAAAACTGGCTAGCAGAAGCATTGAGTCGCTATTACATAAGTCTTCTTCCATACATGAATTAGTGAAGGACTATTAACTTGCCTGCTCTGTATTGAACTCACATAGAATTTAGTAAACTAGAATCATATTGACAGTGTTTTTATCTGTCTTGGTTTTAACTCATTAACAATTTTCTTTTAGCTTGTTTCAAGAACTCAATTTAATTTTCCCAAGCAACCCCAAAGATGGTGAAAATTAGTAGCGTGTGAAAATAGTTATGCATTAGTAACCCACAAACCTAGCCATAAATTGAACTTTATCACAATTCTAACCTAAGATAAGACTGCCTTTTTTCCTTAACTTGTCTTAACTTCTTCCAGATTGTCATTTCTTCTCATGGCAACAGCCTCTTAACAATCCAAACCCTGAATGCCCTCAGTCCTACAAATCCTCTGGATTATTATGACTTCCAGTCCTCTTCCTTTAGTTACCCTGTTATTTCAATTTTCCCTTACCCAGCACCCAAAGGACGGCAATTTCCTGCTCTCAACAAACATCCTAAAATCCTCATTCTCTAGAATTCTGCTGTGCCCACCTTACCACCTTCCTTTCCTGTTTTCTCCATTAGTAGGTGACTAAGACCTGGTAAGTGGAATATAACTGTCCTAAGAATTTTACTACAGAAGTGGTCTATGTAACCTCAGCTAGATACTAGCTCAGTTTGGCGAGTCTTTTATTCCTCTCTATTACATTTTCCTAAGAGCTGTCTGAATCTTTCCTGTTTCGAGTCTCCAAGTCATTCCCCTATGGTCCAGGAGATGAATTTATCTCTGAACAGACTGACAAAGGAGAAAAGTATACTCAACTTCTCCCCTTTATCTAAAACCTATTATAATCTTTAGTCTTCACTCATGTCAACAAACTCATAAAAACATGTTCAAACCAGTATAATAACCACCAATGAGGACACATTGCAAGCAATGCATGTTACAGGGTGTGTCCCTGACAGAATCAGTCACCTAGTCATTCAATTAGTGAACATACCTTGAAGAGACTGATAAAGACAATAGAAACCAGGAGCGGAAGCAGGGTATTTCACTAAATGAACAGTGTCAGTGAGAGTACTCACAAAATGAAAACAGTCCAAAGCTGATTAATCCCAGTCCTAACACCTGTTACTTGAAACCAACCCCTGTCAATGGTAGACCATCCTAAGTTTTGGTCTCCTTTATCACTCTTTCTCTACATCTCTCAGCCTAGAAGTTACCCAAGTGATTTTTCATTCTTATAGAAAAAGAATAAAGCTGTAAAATTAGTTGCTTCTTCCTTTTCAGGTCACTGTTTTCTAGTTTCTGTTGCTCTCTCAAAGTTATTTAATGTGAACATGACTTAATTTTACTTTCTAGCACATGATACCTTTTATAACAAAGCATTTTCTAATTAAATATATATGTATTTCTAAAAAGAAATAAAATTGAGTTTTAAGCTATTCCTTAATTTGTATGATAGGTGAGAGCATTGTAAAGTGACTATTCAAATGAACTCTCTGAAACTTAGTAGATGGTGATCAAACAAATATATTTTAAATCATTTCAATATATTTAATAATTCCAAAGTTACTGAGGGGAGAGGGGAGAAATGCCCAGTATTCCTTCCCTTCGAGACTAAGGTCCCACAGAGAGCACAATGACTAAGGAAAGCTTGAAATGATAATGAACAGAACCATCCCTACACAGACATTTCAGCCAGTCCTCACTTCCAGACAACAAAGGATGCAGCATGACAGTTCATGGGAACCAGGTGGAGGTACTGCTTCCTTTCTCTATAATTTTCCTGCCATTTGTCTACAAAGCCCCATCAAGTGTTAACTTTTAAAAAATCTAGATGCTAATATGACAATAAGGAAAAAGAGGGAAAGAAAGAGATCCAATGTTAAGTGTGTTAAGTGGGAGATATACAGAGCATACTTAACAACTGCATTGTTAGTAACAGAAATGCCTTTCCTAACTTGGCTCAGGTTATTGACCATGGTTTTCAGGTGAGCACAACAAGGATCTTATGGCTGGGTCCTCTTTGCTGTGATCGATTATCAATGTTTTCTATGCTGGCAAGAATCACATCAAAGCTGCCATGGCCTGGAATTCCTAAACCATCTGGTTGACACCCAGGTGAGAGAGCTCCCAATCTGCCCACAAGCTGACATTCTCTTTCCTGATCTGCAAAAACTATGGGTTTCTAGAGCCTTTCATGCTTCTTGCCTCTCCCCATAGTGTATATTTTCTTTTCACTGACAACAATCTAATGTGCCTGGGAACTGCTTCAAGTGCCTGTGTTCCACTTGGGATCATTTTAATACTTTTGCAGATGGCTTGCTGCATTTTTTTCCCTCAAAATGAGCTAGGAACTCTAAATCATTTTGCTGTATTTCTTCACTGATATATAAAATACACTTGAGATGAATGCAGTCATATTTTTCACTAAACAACAGAGTCATTAACTAAGGACTAGAAGAGGATGCCAAATTCATTTTTCTACAACATAATGATTACCACAATCATCCAGGATACCCATCTCCATATGGGTTCCTCCCCAAAAAGATGCTGAGACAGAACTTGGGTTACTGTGTGCTACTTGGAAAAAATTTATTTGGGAGGTGATCCCAGGGAGTACAAGTTAGGGAAAAAAGAAAATATAACTTAGGAGAGAGGAAGAAAGCCAATATAGGGAGTGGTATGGAACAGTTACCACAGGGGTTTAATCTCCCTGGGATCTTCTGAGAGGAAATGAGTAGTGTGCATTAGAACTGTCTGAAGGAGAGAGGGGGTAACTGGACATTTCTTTTCCAATTCCACTTCATGGGTTGGAGGTTGTCCCCGGGATAGTTCAATCACTTCCATCACCGCCAATACACATAGGCTGCTCTGCACTAGAGGAGTAAACTCCCACCACACAGGACAAAGAATCCCAGCAGAGAAGCTCAGTGGCCATCACCTGAAGTGGGAAGTTGCATGCACAGAAATGCCCACTGATGGCAACGTCAGAGGTAGGTAAAAAAATATATCAGCAAGCCTCAACTATAGCAAACAACCACCCAATTCCTTGCCCGTCAAGCCACCACGATCTGCTGATTCATCTTTCAAGGCAGTTCCTTAATTCCATGGTCATCAAATGTGAACTACTATATTCATCTTTCAGTCTTTAGCTTCATCACAACTATCAATTATCTCCCACAACCAACCCCTACCTAAGCTCTCCACTGTCTACATGATGGATGATTTTCTTATGAACTCAAGGCCCTCACTGATGTATCCCAACTGTCCAATCTTACTGTTCAACAACTCTTTCAATTTCCTTCCTTTTACCAGCCTTCTGTCTTCTTCCCACAATGACCCTTCTCAGCTACGAACCTTCCACATAAAGAATGTTCTAACCCCTATCCACCCTTCTGAGATATACAATAGGAACTACCATTTCCTTAGGACTATTTAATTTGGCTGTGGTTCGCATTTTCCTCCTACTCTGATCTATTCTAGTCCTAACAGCAAACAAAGCCATTTATTAAAATTTTCTTTAAGTGAGCAAGGCAGGAATCCCTAGCCAAACTCTAAACATCCAAAGACCAGAGACTGAGATGAATGCTTCTGTTGGTTCCTCCAACACTCAATTATAGTGCCCACCAGACAAAGACCACTATAACACATCTGTAGGAAACAAAGCAAGCTTCTTTAGTCTGCTACAGCAAAAGAGATACGATGAGTAACTCAGGCATTTTAGAGGAAACTGAAGAAATCTTATTAAAGAATTTGGGTTTCTTCTGAATGATTCCACAGAAGGTTTAAGAAAGTAGAGGCCAGATTTTAAATCAAGTCTCTTAAGCATGGGCAATTCATTGATGATCTTAGCAAATTTAAATTTGACAGCAGAGGATTAAAGTTAAGCTTGAGTCATCACTGATCAAGCAGTACCTAACATGAGACAAGTGTCCTTGTCTCAATCTTATTTTGGATATACTCAAGGTGTAGTCTCCTCTAACTATATTTCATGTTCACTGCCAGGGCCATTTTACATGTTCTCAAAAGTTACTCAAAAGACACCAGAATGATTTAAATCATAGTTGAACTAATTTCAAATGTATTCTAAACCTAAATGATCATGTAAACTTTAATTCATAATTGATAACTCTAACTTCCAGGCAGACCCTGTACACAGAAGGGAATAAGACACGTTGGTCTTTAACATGGGTCCATGAACTTAGTCTAGAAGGAAAGGCAAATGTGTAGACTCATCAAACAAAAACATGAAAGGTGCCAAAATATAAGTATGTATGTATAGGTACTGATTATTTTAAGAGACAGAGTTATTAAATTCCTTTCAGTCATTGGATGGAGCTTTTTGATCAGGAGGTAAGATGACCTCTACTGTGATAGATGCAGAATATGGAAAGTTGCAAAATGGCATAATGGCTTGGGAAAAAGAATCAATGTTTGTGAAACAGAACTTTACTGAAAACTAAAATATATTTTGCAATTAAATTTAAGAATTTTTAAATGCTAGATTAAGTAGACACTACATTTTGTAGGTATGGAAACAGAATGTTACATAACTTGCCTATGGTATAAAAATCTATTAGGCACTGAGCTACAGAGAAACCTAAGAGGACTGCATGAAGATACACCAAGTTGATGGTGAAACCAAGAGAAACAGTAATATTGTTTGATCTCAAATACATATTGCTTTGGTGGCTTAAAGTTCTCTCTCATTTCTTCTCTCTCATTTGCTGAATTTACACACATCTCCAAGTTAAGTGAAATGAATCAGGACTCCATCGTGCTGTATCTATTGTGAGAAAGAGTGTGGGCCACATAGAGAAAGCAAAGAGGGACTTGTAAAAATGTACAATGTAGGAGATAGTTTTTGCTTTGTGAAGTAAACTGAATGTGGAGGAGAAAGCAAATTATACCAAAAACTAAATACTCTCATTTACTGATTCCTTTAGAAATGGAGATAGTACAGAAATGTAATGCAAGTAACTCCAAAACAATATATATATGTGTATATATGTATGTATGTATGTATGTATGTATGTATGTATGTATGTATGTATGTATGTATGTGTGTGTATACTAAGTATCCTTCCCTTTAATTTAAGGTGTTGGAAAAATTTTCAATAAACTTTCACCCAAATACAAAATCAAAACCCAATACAGGGAATTAAAGCTGAACGACTCACTGGGTCTTCTTTCTGTTACACAAGGAAAACTTTGGAATTTCATAATTCATTTAATACTGTATGCTTCACCACATTCACCTACAAGCTGATACACATACATATACATACGTATGTACACAGTATATATATATATACAATATACACACATGCCAATGTATAGCTAAGACTGGTAATACTGAAGGCCTGATCTTTAAACAGATTTTTGGAAATCCAATGCCCTAAAAGATAATAGAAACGACTTTTTTACAATCCTTCAAACTTTAATACATTATTGCTTATTAAAATTACTTCATGTAAGTCAGAGATACCTCAATAAAATATATAAACACAAATATCCAAAAATCAAGTAAAACACTGAGTATGCCACCATAATATATAGCATATATTTGCCCAAACTCACAGAATGTTCAACATCTAGAGTGAACCCAAATATAAACTAAAGCTTCGGGTGATTATGACGTGTCAATGGAGGCCCATCATTTGTAATAAATGTATCACCGGTGTAGTGTGCTGAAAATGGGGAGGGTATGTATGTGGGGAGTTAGGGACTGGACTTTCTCTGGACTTTGCTGTAAACTTAAAACTCTTCTAAAATTATTAAAAGAAAAAAAAAGCATTCCTGTGCAACATAGTGAACCCTGAAAACATTATGCCAAGCAAAGTAAGTCAGTCACCAAAGGATATAAGCCACTTATATGAGACATCTTAGAGAAGCCAAATTCAAAAAGTGGAAGTAGAACCACAGTTGCTAGGGACTGGGGTTGGGGAATAGGAAGAAGAGTTAATATTTAATGATACAATTTTAGTTAGAAAAGATAAAATAGTTCTGGAGTTGGATGGTTGTTGGTGGTGGATGCACAAAAATCTAAATGTACATAATGCCACAAAACAGCAGTTTAAAATTGTTAAAACCAAAATTTTATTACATGTTTCAGCACAATAATTTTTTAGATATTAGCAAAGAGAACAAAGTAAAGACGTAAGACTAAGACAGAATGAAACTGAAACTGATAGGTCCTGAAGGGTAGGAGAAATGGCAAGTTAAAAAATAAAAGTTTTTGAGTCTGGCATTATCTGATCCTTTGTTTTTTTCTGTATTTACATATATTTTCCATATTCCACATTGAGTGACAGCATCCAGTAATTGTCTTTCTCCTTCTGAATCATTCCATTTAGCATAATTCCTTCTAACTCCATCCAGGTTGCCACAATGACATGAGTTTATACTTAAAAAGTAACCCCTGAAAGCAGACTATAGAAATGTGACATTAGATGAGGAGTGGATGGAGGTAGGGGAGCACAAACTGGGGAGGGAGAACAATGGACTCAACGTGGGACCAGGGGTACTGTAGTAGAAGCACTGTGGTGACATCACTGGAAGGAGGGCTCCTCCATCACTAGAAAAAGCAATTCCAAACTGCAAACAACAATGTGGACCAAAGGAAAAAACATGAAAGAGTAAAAACTGAAAGTAGCCAAGGGAGTCACTGATGAGAATGCAAAAGCAACATAGAGGCTACATTGGAGAAAATCAAGCAAAATTAATAAAAATAAACAGAATGTACAATAGTTAGAGATAAAATATTATCTAGGGAAGACAGGGAAAGGAGATTTAATATATGCATACCAAAAAAAATCTATACATAGTAGATCAGAACAAACAAAATGTGAGTAGAAAAAGTGTTCATTTTGAAAGGGCAATTCAGGTCTCAGGAAAAATTGACACATAATGGTCAACACAGACATATCCTAATACAAGTGCTGAACTTTGAAGATAAAGAAAGAATCCTTTGGACAATCAGGCAAAAACAATGAGTCATCTATGAAAAGTAAAAACAAAACCGGCTGACTTCTTGACAACCACATGCAACTCTAGAAGATTTGAGAAACACTTCTAAAGTCCTCAAAGAAAGAAAATGTGACCAAGAAATATATATCATCCAAACTGACATTCAAATATAAAGGCAACAACCAGTTTTTAACATTTATAAACTCTAGAAACACTGGGTAAATATTTGTAATTCATATCACAAAGTGCCAACTTTTGATCAAAAAGAATCTTATTTGGGGGGGATAAAAGCTATATCTAAACCAGTAACTCTGAAGATCAATGAGCAAAAAATACTTGCCCATTAAGATAGTTGACATAAGAGGAAATATAACTGACCCTAAAACATACATGAAATGGTGTTCAATCTTATTCATAACTAGAAAAATTAGTGAAATAACATGATTAACCCATCAAACTGGAAAAGATGAAAAAATTTAGTGATACTCTGCCTTACTGATGAGAGTGTATGAAAGACAAATTTCATATACTGCTTACAGAAACAAGTTAGTACAACATAAACATAGGGTAATTTAGTTACATTTATCAAAATTACAAATATACAAATACACTCTTAGAATCAATTCTATCTCTTGGAATCCATCCTCACATCTATACAAAATAATCTATGGACAATAAAAGTCATTACAGTACTATTTGTAGTAGCAAAAGGCTAGAAACAACATAAATGTGCAGGTCGAATAAGTTATGATATACTCAGTAGAAGTCTACCTGCTTAAAAAAATGATGGGTAAATTTATGATACAGAACTACTCCAAGATAAAGCTTAGGTGGGCAGTGGAGAGCATAAGATATCTATATACTTGGGAGTATACAGAAGTTACCATTTATGCAAAACCTGTAAACACATGTTTGCCCATACAGGCACTAAAGAATGTGTAAGACACAGGTAATAACAGTTGACTTTAAGGATGAGAACTAAGTGGTTGGACAAAATTTAAGAGAATCTACAGTATACACTTGTACTTCTGGGATTTTGAAATAGGAATTCATTAACCTATGAGAAAGTAAGTAAATTAAAAATGCAAGTCAATAAA
Source organism: Uropsilus gracilis (assembly GCA_004024945.1). Lineage (NCBI taxonomy): Eukaryota > Metazoa > Chordata > Mammalia > Eulipotyphla > Talpidae > Uropsilus > Uropsilus gracilis. The sequence continues at coordinate 23,818 of PVHY01015598.1, read as the reverse complement.
TTTCATTCTAGTTTGAAATAGAAATGTTCCATAATTTTCTGGTATTCTTCTGGTAAGCAAAAATTAATCCAAGCCACTTGGATTATACAATGACAGAGAAGCATAAGTAATTTTTAACTTCTGAGTACAGAAACAATTAATGGTCTCTGTTTCATTAGGGAAAATATGGACAATTCACTAGAACAGAGAGAGGATATGAACAAATCAACAAAACGCCATGGACAAACAATTCATGGAGTAATACAAATAAGTGATCCATAGACAAATGAAAAATGCTCAACTTTTCTGTTAATTAAGAAAGCGAATGAAACTATTTAGACTGGCTGAGGATGGGAAGACACAGAATTGGCCAAAAAGAAAAAAAAAAGTAGTTTCCCTTTCATAAGCTTAGTTCCTGCCTGGTATTTCAACAACCACTTGGGATAAGAGGGTGGTAAACCTAAAAAATTATTAAAATTTCTCATTATCTGTAGCAAAAGAATTCTACTTGCAAAGATTTATGCAAAAGTAAATTTATAGAAATAAACACGTAACTTTGAAATTTTTACTGTAAGAGAAAGCAGCCCAATGTCCATCAGAATAAATCTGTCAAAACCTATCATATATCCACACCCCACATACATAAATGATGTTTCATACAGTTACAAAAATAACAACCAGATTTATTTATAAGCTTATGTGGAAGATGTCCTCTCCTTTGTGTGCACACACACACACACGCAGAATGAGCCATTTGCACCAAGAAACAATACTTTAACTATTTGCATAGACTTACTAGCCAAAAACGTGCATATGTTGTCTTCTTATTTTATTTTAGGCAGACTGTTTTAAGAGTAATTTCTGGCAATAAGCTATAAAGAAAATCTAACCCCTCATTCCTGAAATCTCTCCAATCTCTTGATAAAAATATCTGTTATTAACCAAGCTTGGTATGAAAATGTTAGCATAAGCACTTTAATGGCACAGAAAGAACATGGGAAGTGAAGATGCCACCATGATTTATTTCCTTAGCTAATGAGAAAGGTAGTTCAGTGATGTTTGCAACTGCAAAAAGGCTTTATGAAAATGATTTCACTGCTACTGATGGGCCTGACAGATACTACCGAATTCTGTTGAGCAACACATTGACAAAGTAGAGGAACACCACAGAGTAAGGGCTAAGGGTTTAGGAAACCATCAGAATTTCTGGAGCAATCTCCAGACCAAGATAGGTGTGTAGAGTCTCACTGTGGTGTTCAAATGTGATCACAAGTCTTAGAAAATGTCACAGTTCTCACAACTACACATTCTAGAAGACCCAAGCAGGCACAACCAGAGGGTCACTCATCAGTCTCCTACCATTGAAACTGCAGGCATAATTTAAAACATGGTTGACACAGCGTGGAGAACAAGCAGTTCTCCATACAATTAAACAAGCAGTTAAAGATGAACAACTGCATGATTCAAAACTTATTGCAAACTGACCTTTAAATGTGTGCAATTGTCATCCTACTGTGCTTTTTCTCTTTTACTGAAAGTCTGTCATTTTACCTGTAGTGAGATACTTATGTTCTTCCTTCAGGAGGCACTAATAGGGATGATACCTTGTTTCTAATGCTGCAAAAGGAAACCAATAAAAGAAATCATATTAGCAGAAACAAGTCAAAAAGAAAATGCAGAAACCAAATGGTTTCACTAATATATGGTATATAGGGAAAAAAATAAACAAAAGCCATGAGGAAAAGTCAAAACAAGCTAACCACCAAACTGAAGCACACAACTTGGGGGAAGGGGTAGGAGGAGAAGAGCGGGGAGGGAGGGTGAATCCCTGGGATTACAAAGATGTGAAATTTATATATAAATAAATTTTTAAAAATAAATAAAATAATTCACTGAAAAAAATTAAATGCTATGGTTAAAAAAAGAAAATGCACCAGGCTTCAGGAAATGTCCTCTTGAGAATCCCAGGCTATTCAGACAGCAGTCCCCTGATACCATGCCCACTCTTTTAGCTCAATCTTTTTCACTCACACTCACACATTTTGTTCCAGAATAATTCTTGCTGTACAGCTGTCCATGCATTTTAGGTATTTAGTGTCTTCCATGGCCTCAATCTTCAAGATGCCAGTAGTTCAACCTCCCAGTTGTGACACCGAAAACATGACCAGAATCACTATTCCAGATAAATGTGCATAAATACCAGTAAAAAAATTACTGGATTCCAATTGCAGTGAAAAGAAATAAACTGCAGGAAACACAAAGCATAAGAGAAAAATAAATCTAGGTTGGAAATTGTAATGAAAGAGACAACCAACAAGCTTGGTTGTCTGAAATGGGTTGAGGAATGACAATAGCAGAGTTTTGTTGAATGAATGTGCTGGTGAATCTTCATTCTTCTGGAGGCCAGACATCCATCCTTAGCATCTGAGTAAATGCAGCTGCAGGGGAGGGCAGTACCTTGAATTTTAAAGCCAACATTTAGATACAAACTGCACCACCTGAAACTTCAGACTTGCCTGACACCGAACAAGTTCTATGTCTGTCTCCATCAGTTCTTCATGGGCATAGTAACTGTCATTCCCATTTATGGGGGTTAAGGAGGATGGTGAGGGGGTGAGGAGGATTAAGCGGCAACACAGGTAACACATCTAGTACTATGGCCACTGCAAGGTAGGTAAATAAATACTTTCATCCCTTCTCTTCACAGGGCTTTACTCAAAACAAGGGAGTTCAAAGTAAGAAGATGGCTGAGGGATAAGGATTACCCCCAAAAGGGGAGACAATGGACACAGACACAGGTGAACTACAAAAGATCACAACTTTGCTTCAGTCACTTTCTGGGGAATAACAGAGTGTGACCTACTGTTCAAAATAACCATTATTTCTCACTATTTTTTTTAAATTTTACATGGTGCTTTTAAACTTATATACTAAAGAGTCACCACTGATCACATAACATTATCTTTTATATACTATACTTTAAAAATATATGTATCTTCTATATAATATACTTTAAAATGCATTTACCCAATATCAATGACTTTTTATTGATTGCACCTAAACGTATGTATATATATATATATATATATAAATTACATTACTGTCTATCCTGATGTTCCATCACCTTGTCACTCGAACAATCTTAATCGTTTGTGCCCTCCCTCCTCCCCTGTTTTTCACCCTCCTCTCCCTCTCTTGTTCTATGCTTCAGTTCTGTTGGCTATTTTTAATTTCTCTTGTCCGTTTGTTTGTTTTCCTCATATCCTTCATATAAGTGAGATGATCCCATGTTTCTCTTTTTCTTCCTGGCTTATTTCTGCTAACGTGATTCCTTTTAACTCCAACCATGTTGCTGCAAATGACATGGTTGTCTTCTTTGTTTGATTCATAATACTCCATTTTGTAAATATACCACATCTTTTTTAGTCATTCATCAGTTTGGGGGCATTTGGATTGTTCCTGTATCTTGGCAATTGCAAAAAATAGTCATTGAAAGGGAATCAATAATTATTTTTAATACAGACTTTGTATTTTTGAGCATTTAAAGGTTATGCAAAAATAAGGGAAAGTAGTGTTACCATGCTTCTCCCCCCAGAAAGACTCTGGGAACCACTAACCACTATTTTACTGACAAAATAGCCTTGCCATTTCCAAAATGCCACACAGCTGGAATCATACAGTATATATTCCCAGCTTCCTTCACTAATATGCATTTATGATTATTTAAGGCTTCACAGCTATAAGTAATTTCAAGTCTTTCTATGGTTTTATAGTTCATTTCTTTTTTGCTGAATAAGAATTCTAGTATCTGAATGAATAAGTTGCTCATCTACTCGCCTATTGAAGGATATCTTGGTTGCTTTAAGTTTTGGCAACTTTGAATAAACTTCTATAAAATGCATGTTTAGGTTTTTGTGTAGACAGGTTTTCTACTCATTTGGGTAAATGCCAAGGAATTCAACTGGATAGTATGTAAGAATCCAACTGCTAGACAGCATGGTAAGAACAGGTTTAGTTTTGTAAGAAACTATCCAACTATCTTTCAAAATGGCTGTATAGCTTTTTTCCCCAAATACTGCATTTCCACCAGCAGTGAACAGGGCTTCAGGTCCTCATTGGCATTTGGTCTTGTTAGTGCTTTGGATTTCAGCCATTCTAATAGGTATGTAGAAACATTTTGCTGTTTTAATTTGCATTTCCTGATGACATATAATTTGCAGCATCATTTCTTACACTTATCTGCCTATATTCTATCTTATTTGATGATGCATCTGTTCAGACCTTTTGCCCATTTTTTAAACAAACTGTTCATTTCCTGAGTGTTGATTTCAACAGTTCTTTGTCTTTTTTCAGGCAATGGACATATTTTGTACACATATTTCCTTCCCATCTTTGGCGTATCTTCTTGTTCTCTTGAAGATTTAATTTTTTTCCATCTTTTTCACCTATCCACTGCACCCCAAATTTACATCCTTACTAAGTTAATTAAATTAGATCTTTAAATACCCACCCAGAAATACTGTTTTTTTTCAGTTTTGAGTTTTCCTCTCTGGTTCTGAACCAGGAAAGAGAGAAAACTATAATAAGCAGCTCCACACTTGTGGCAATTATAAGATGAGCAAGTAAGCCAAGTCTTGGGGCCTCCAGAAGATAAGAAAAGGGAACCAGTCAGAGACAAAGAAGGAACTCAAGCTGTGATTCCAAATCCTGATGTTTTACACAGCATTTATCATCTCAACTGTAAAACAGTATATATCTTGTTTTCATATGTGAGAAAACATGTACTCAGCATAGATCACAAATTTGCACCTTTGGCATTATCTACAAATGAGATTATTCATATAGAAAGATATACTTATAAAATGCAAATTTAATATATATTAATTTTTAATCCCTTTATTGTTTAAGTGCATAGGGAGCTTCAAGAATATGAATAATCCAGCTCTCCATCCTCCTCTGAGAGATTCTGATTACATCATGTTCTCTCTTCCCAGTGTGATTATTTAGCATACAGCTTAACCATCTTTGAATTCCTACTTTTAGCCCCAATTACCAATTTATCAATTAAAGATGATCCATGTTAGTAACAAACAAAAATACTATCTACAACATCTTTTTACCAGGTAGAAAAACAATCATCCCTGAGCAGATCACAGAAACTAATTTCAAGCAAAAAAGCAAAAACCCTCCAAGCAATGTACATCATAGTCTGAGCTCATTTTCCTTTTAAATCCAAATTATCAACAATAACATCTCAACAACAAATCAAAAAGAGTATCTTCCTAAGGAAATGACACGGTAAAGACATGAAATACCAAATTAAACCTGACCCATGTTTTCTCATCTGAAGAATGTACATAGATATGGTTTTTTTTTAACTGTTCAATCTAATTCCCCCTAAAAAAGAGGTTTATCGACAAGAGTAAGGATACGTTAAACTTAGCCCACTTTCAAATCTCTGTAAATTCTCAAGAGCTATGAGGTAAGATTGGTTATTACTACTATGATCAACTATACTTGTCAATGGCTGCCAAAGGAATACCAGAAGTAGGTGAGAAAAGACATCAGAGAATAGCAGTTAGAAAATGAACCTCTGAAAATGGATTTGAGTTCAAGTTTGGCAGCTGACAATTATAAAACCCTAAGCCAATTATCTTATCTTTCTGTACTTTAGTTTGTTCTTCTGTAAAATGAGAATAGCCCCACCTATACTAGGTTTTCTCTGATCATTAAGTAAGACTGTGTATATGAAAATATACAGCAGAGTCTTTGGTTTCAGTTGGTCACAATAAATAGTCGTCACACTGTTATTACTGCTATATCAATTATATAACCAAATACTAATGAAAACAGCCACAAGCAAAACAACTTTGGTCTGGAAGACAATCAGGAGCCTGAGATTTGTTCAGTGTCATTTATAAACCTACTAAGAATAGCAGAGGGTTTCACTCATTCAGGTGTCCCATAAATGACAACAAATAGTTCATCTTCCTTAAGTTTCTCTCTAGCAAGGACTGCTCAGACCCACCTAGGAAGCTAACTGCCACAGCAATTTCAGCCACAAATAATGTCCCACAGTTGTATCCTTAAGAGATCTGCTGGAAGAGATCATTAGTCAGTATTTTTTTATCATTGTGCCTGCCACCAATGTCAAAATCATGATTCTAAACCTTTTTCATATTTATTTCTTTTCCCTATACAATACATTCTGGTGAAAGCCTTGTCCATCTGTGCTAGTGATTCTATTATAATCATAATTGATGAGAGTCATTCTACAAATATTTACTGAGTGCCACCTATGGACTAGTTATAGCACAAAAGATAAGTGATGAACAAAATGCATGTGCTCTTTACCCTGAGGTAAAAGCCTGACTATGATAGTGTTCTCAAGACTGTATTGACCCAGTTGACACCATGGCCTAGTAACATATATGAGTATATGTGATTTATATATATATATGCATACATACACATATATATGTATACATACATATATATGAGACATATGACTAAATGCAACAATGAATATTCTGATATTTTCTTTTCCTGATCTGACTATACTTTTTAAATGCTGGCTGTGACCTCCTAAATTAATTTTTTATCTACGACTTATCACTGGAGACATGGAGGCTGAGCACACCATGCTATATACCTCTTCCATGCACTCTGCCTTGGGAGGAGTGCCAGGTTAAAAGTGTCAACTGTTCAAATATGTATGCCCAAGGAAAGCATAAGTATACCCAACAAAAACTTTTTCCCGGGGGAGGGGGATTGGGAAGGGGGACTCAAGTAAACACTATAATTTTTCACATGCTAAGATTTTCTATGATATATCACTTGTTCTAATGGAATGAAACCAAAAACTACAAAACTTCATGGCAGTTTTTTTTTTATGTTTATTTTTTAAGTTTATTTTTATGATTCCCATTTATTCTGAGAAGAAAAGAATGGGCAAACTTAGTGCCAAATCAACTCCATATCAGACTATATAAACATCTTCATTTCTTGCTTTTTCTAGTCCCCTTTCCTAGTACCTCAGTGTCCTACATTGTCATAAATTGACACAGAGAAACACATGCAGAGAGCAACTTCTATCACTTAAACAGAGCAGGAAAACGCCTTCCCAGAACAGCTGGCAGTAAAGTTTCATTAAAGCTGACCGCATTTATTTGGAATTTGGCATAAAAATTTTAAACAATTTTTACCCATGTTTACCTTTGCCAGTTTAAAAAGAGATTGATGAGCAAATTAAGAGGAAAAAAGGAGACTGTAAGAAAATGTTTACCTTTTTTAAGAGAAATAAGTTCTCAAAGCATGCAGAGCAATCACTTCAGCGAGATAAATTCCCATTACTACTCACCTTTATCTATTTGTTAAGGCTGACTGGACAGATTTCTGTTTGCCTAAGAAATCAAACTTGCTCAAAATAATCTTTGTACTATAATGAAGCTGTATTTACTTTAAAATAGGCTGTAATTCAAAGTTTTAATGAGTGCCCCAAAGTTACTCTGTGTTTGTAAGGTTTCAAGTATTAAATACACAGTAATTCTTAAATACTGGCCTCAGAGGCCAGTATTTTTCTATATATGCAAGAATATTTTAGTATTGTGATTCCAAGAATTGGAAATATTTATTTTCTTCCACCTAAAATGAACGTATGTTTTATAGAATACTAAATATTGCTTAATTTTTCTTAATCATGATCCATATTGAGACAATCCTAAAGTCACAATTAAATATCCATTATTATCAAATCTGAATGGCTTAGTTATATCTGACTCTAATAAGGATTCAACTTCACAGTAATTTCAAATACTGGGGAAATATTTTTTAAATTCTGTAGTCCCTGAATATATATAAAAAACAAAACATGTGGCTCCCCCAAGTGCCATAGGTACTCAATGAAAATATTTCTATTGCATGTTTCTTACTCCATCACATATGATTAAAGGGAATGAAGATGAGGGAAAATAAGGAAAGGGTAAAGACAGAATGATAGCAAAGGGAAAGGAGTAGAGAGAAGGGACAAATACCAGATGGTTTTTTAAATCAAATTTCACACAGGCACAGGATAGCTTTCTAGAAAAGAATTTGATTTTTCCAATTGATGGCAAACTCAGGCTGAGGGCCTATCTGCCAGGCACCATTCCACCAATACTTCAGCCAAAGGAACCACACAACTGTTCAAAACAGCAGCTCTTATAAAGGATTGATGGCTTTGAAAATAAAGTTGAGAAGGACTACTGGAAGTTCATTTGAAAACCACAGGACAAAATTCCAATAAGGTAAAAAAGGGGGCAGGCTGTGGAAACAGTAGCCATGAAAAATGTTTGTCTAGGCTCAAATATTCACGCAGTAAGCATTGTAACTCTGGAATGTACAATCCAACACAATTCCAAGGTGTAGGGTCTTTGCACAGTCTGGGTATTCCAAATCTTCATTATCACCAAGAGATGTAGAACTGAATAATCACTGAAAACATGCCAGGAGTTCCCAAGATACATTTATATTCTTTGGCTTCTAAATAATAATAATAGTGTGGAAAGAAGAATACCTAAAATAAAAACCAGCAACTCTACATTAAAATGCAGAGAGGATAGCCACATGAAATTAACAAATAATTTCCTTCTTAAGTTCCTCTGACATTTCCATTTCAATTTTACTAAATACAAATTGTAGTCAAACTTCATCTCTGAATTAAACTTTTAAAATATAAAATTACACCTATGTGAGATGGTAGCCAAACACTGATTGAGCAGCTGTGTTTTTAAGTAGCACCCTGCGCAAATTCTAAACAGCAAATTCCTCTTGGGAAATCTTTTCAATTTTTCCCCTTCCTTTGCTCAATCTCCCTCTTTTTGGCACATTCTGCTCATCCTACAGTACTGTGTACATTCATAGCACCTCATAAATAATAAAAAACAATGTCTGCAGACCTAGGCTGGGAGGAATCAATTCTTCGGCACAATTCCAAAGGTTAACTTCAACCATGTGGAAATTATTCTAAATGACCTCAAATGTACTGCTGAAATATTCTCATTTTCAAAGCAAAACAAAGAATACAGTTGGCCATTCTAAATGGGTTAAATGTGTCAATGACTGGAAACTAATCTAAAACCTTAAGCTCAACTACTCATCTCCATATTATCTAATATTTTAAAGCTGTAATGGTATTATGGATAAAAATTCATCAATTCTTAGTTTCTTATGCATGGGGTAGAAAAAAAACTAGCAAGGATAATCTAAGAGAATAAATCATCCAGAATTATCTGGAATTACTTCAATATTCATGTATCCCTAGGGGTTTTCATTGGGGCCTGATCAAATTACATTTTTATTGGGCTAGTAATGAACACCATTTCATTCTTTGTAATTAAAAATACCTGACATATTCAAGAATGACCATATTCAAATTTCAACTTACTCATGCCATAGGTCAGAGATTTTTAAATGGTCACAACCAACCAATTAGAAAACCTCCTAAGGGCAGTTTCTCTACTTTTGCATAATGAATAAAAAAAATCTCAACACACTAAAGATCAACTGAGAGTATCTTCTCTAGCACTTGGTAAACATAAGGCTTATATAAATTAAGAAATTAAACTTGGAACTATACCTGTTTAGCACACAGGCTTTCAAGTCCTTACCATGAGATCAGACAAAAAGACCAAAGTTCCTGTAGAAAACCCAGGCTATTAAATTCCAGTCAACAACATTCAAAGTAACTTTACAGTAATTTATATTCTCTGTGATGAGCAACTCTAATAAAATGAAATTAAAGACAACAATGCGGACTAAAATAAGGAAACTGAGAAAGCTTGCAGTGTTTACTATCAGTTAGCAATAAAAGTCATGGGATAACAAGCAGCAAATAAAAGTTAACAGCCATAACAAAAAAACCAAGACCACGAAGGACAATGCTAAGCTTTGCACAATCAAGTTTATTGCACAAAACAATGCACAATGAATTGCTTGATATTTCTTGTTACATCACCTAATAAGATACTTGCAGCTATTAATTCTATATATACATATACACTAAATTTGTTGTTTCTTTCAAAAGAAAAGCTACCCATAAAAACAAATACTGGTTTTGATTTGCATTTCCTGTTGATAAGTAATGATGAGCATTTTTTCATATGCCTGCTGGCCATTGTATGTCTTCTTTGGGTACATGTTTACTTAGCTCACCTAGCCATGTTCCGATTAGGTTACTAGTTGTTCAGTTGTATGAGTTCTTGGCAGATGCTAGATCTGAACACCTTACCAGATGTATGATGTGGAAATATTTTCTCCAATTGGTGGTGACTTGATTTAATGCTCCACTGGCAGTGACTTGATTTTAGATTTTGTGAAATGCTTTCTCTGCTCCAATTATACAATCAAATGATTTTTATGTTTTCTTTTACTGATGTGGGAAACTATATTTATTGGCAAATGATAAACCACCCTTGCATCCTTAAAGTAAATCCCACTTGATTATAGCTATAATCCTTTTAATGTATAGCTGAATATGGTTAGCTAAGATTTTGTTGAAGATTTCTCCTCTGTTCATCAGGAATATTAATTTTCTTTTTTGTGTGTATTTTTGCCTACTTTTATGCAATGTTGGTTTCATAGACTATATTTGAAAATATTCCCTCATCTTAAGTTATCTGGAAGTGTTTAAGAAGGCTAGGTATGAGCTCATCTTTGAAAGACTGGTAGTGCTGCTCACTAGTGAAACTACCTGGTTCCAGATTTTTGTTACTTGGGAAACTTTTGACTACCACTTCAATTTCCTTGCGGATAATTGATCTGTTCCAACTTTCTGTTTCTTCCTAATTCAGTTTTAGAAGGATGTATGTTTCCAATAATTTGTCTATTTCTTTAAGATTTTCAAATTTGCAAAACCATAATGAGATATTTTCCTAACACCTGAATAATGGAAAATATTAAAAAGAATAGAAACAACAAGTGTTGACAAGGCTGTGGTGAAAAGGACCCCATATATAATACTGGTGAAAAAGCAGACTGGTTCAGTCTCTGAAAAAAATATAGAAGTTTCTCAAAACCTCTATAAAAAATAGACCTACCAGTAATTCAATGATTCCTCTCCTAGGTATCTAGTCAAAGAATACAAAAGACATCTAAATCAAAGCACTATTTACAAAAGCCAAGTTTTAGAAAAACTCTAAGTATCCAAAGATAGATGAGAGGATGAAAAAGTCATAAATATGTACATAATGAAATATTACTCAATTACAAAGAAATAATAAAATTTTGCCATTTGCAATATGGATAAATCTGGAACTCATTCTATTAAATGAGTATGTCAGAAGGAAAAAGACAAATACTGGACGATTATATATGGAATAAAAAGAAACATAGCAAAGAAACAACAACAAACCAAAACAAATCCTTGAAATCTGACTTCATAAATGAGGCTACCAGAGGAGGTGAATGGAGGGTAAGAGCAAAGGGGGTGAAAGCCCACTGGATAATGAGGAAGGGTTATTGTATGTATACTTGCTGTGGGTGTTGTGTGGTAACATACATTTGTAGAGGTGTGAACTTCTACTCCTAAATTACACACAGCATTGCAAACCCATGTTATCTCAATAAAAATAACCAAAAAGTTTTAAATCATATACTATCAGATCACCTGAAAATATTTTACGATCTTGGCAAATATGAAGGGTGTCCATACGTCCATTTCTGACCCTCCATGTACTAGGTAGTCCTTCTGTGACAAGCAGAGGGAAGGTGAGGTTGGAAAAATGCTTAGCCTAAAGAGAGAAATATAGTGGGTTTTATACTGTCTGACAGATAGAGAGGAGAAACAGAAATCAAGAAATGAAATCAAAGCTTCCTATCACATGGTAGGGAGCATACACCAGCACCCTATCATGTAAACACCAGGAATTTATGTGTTTAAAACACATTAACATGTGGAAAGGTATTATGACTCACAGTCAGCAAATCAATAGGCATCCTTGAAAGGATAAGGTGATGTAGCATGGTCTATAATGACCTTTTTATGATAATAAAATACTGGAACATTTTTGTTGCTTGATGAAAGAATATGCAATTATTTTTAATTATGAGAATCCTCACAAAATAGTGCTACTTGAAAAATATTTTGAGACTGAGAGAAGAATACAGGTGAATGTTCTCCCTAGTCAACTCAAAGTCATGTCACAGTTTCCATTACCAATACCACCTATTTCTCCTTCTCTCGCAATTTACCTTTCTTGGATTTGGCTCCAATCTTCAGTTTTGATGGCCAAGCAATCTGTGTATTTGTTTCTTCCATGATCTGTAACAAAAAAAGAAAAAAGAATGATTCAATTAGGAGCCTGTATTTACAGATAAGACTTTTCTCAAAAGGATTGTTTTGAAAATTTTGCTGTATGCTGTATAACAAAATGATCTCATTTTACAGCAATGCAAGGGAAAAAAAGATTTGGGAATAACAAGATTCATTTTTATAAGCCTCTAATCTATGAAAAATATTCAAGTATATTTTGTTATTCCCAGTGTTCTTCTCCATGATGCTCCACAATTTGAACATAGAGACAAGATCAAAAACTACATGAACAAGTAATTAACCCAACTGAAGGCCAGAACTGTCAGAGATGCTTGTGCTGAATAAAATTCCCCAAGACAATCGCCAACAGATTGCAACACAGCAAACATGATCCTTATAATACAAAACTACATGGGTTAGGCCATGCTAATGAAGACTTTTTTTTCCCCAGGGGAAAAAAAAAAACCTTGCTTTGCACACATTTGTATTTCATTAAAACTGATGAAAAGCTTCTAAACACGACATCATGTCGTAAGGCTGCCTTCCCAGCATCATTTGTCTGATTCAAAACGGCATTTTCACCACAGTTCTTTCCCACTTACATGCAACTAACACAGGCAAAAAAAACTCAAGACTCAAATGTGCTAAGCTGCAAGAGTAAGAGAAGGAAACAACCATTGCTGAGCAAAGGAAGCAGATGGCAGCCAAGAGAAGGAGAATCAGCCAAAAAAATTACTATCTTCCATGCTCTACTTTTATCACACACACACAAGACTTTACCTCTTTAATGGGGATGCAAACAATGTAATAGAACAATGAAACAAATTATTCAGTCAACAGCAGTAACTGCCATTCTTTAATCACCTAGAATACAATACTTACTTTTTAAAATATGGATTCAGAGTTAACAAAACAATTTAAGAGAGAAGACACCCAAACACATTAAAAGTTCAGTTAATAGAGTCTACCTATGTTCCCTCAGGATTGGGCATGAGGCTACATGGTCAGCAGATTTATATGCCTTTTTCATTTGAACCCTATTTGCACAGCAGAAAAAATAATTTGCAGTGGATGTTTCAGAAGGGCAGTTCCACAGAGGCATGTTACTACCCATCATTAAAGTTTGGTTTTGTTTTGTTTTTAACGTGAGCTAACATTTTCAAATTTGTGAATAAAAATTCAGATGTCTGGTCTCTGGAAAGCTTCACAAATTTGACACCTGGAGCCCATCTCCCCAAATGGTAGTATGGGGCTGGCACTGAGGAACAGATGCCCCCTTTCCAACCCATCACACTCAGGTCTAGAGTCACTCACCATTGTCATCACACTGGCGTTGCTTACTTACTATTTATTATGTTGCTTTCACTGCTCTTTCTCTTCAGAATAATAGTTCTCCATTCCCATGGCCCAATTAAAAATGGAAAAAGAAAAGTGAGGTCACACTGTCTTCACTAAGTCAAGGTCCAGGCCTGGCCTTGAGGACAGGTGAACTTGTTGCCCTGACCTGAGAGCACCTGGCCCTCTCTCCTCTTCTTCCATCTTCTGCTGTTTGTGTATTTCAATCTTCACCATTAAGTTATTCAGTTTCTTCTCAATCCACACAGAATGAATGATTGCTGTCTTCCTCAACTCCCTTTGCTCCAGCCACACCAGCTCCCCATTCACACACTCACCTCATCAGGCTCTCTCCTTAGGGCCTTTGCATTTACTCTCCTATCAACCCAACCAGAAGTCTTCTTCCTCACTCATTGTGTTTACTGCCTCAGACCCCTATCACTATTTACTGGGTTCACCTGCTTCCAAAAAAATAAAAGTAAGCATACAGTACAGCAAGCATGGGATGTATTTGAGTAAAAAGACCTTCATACCACCCTTAGAGTTTTATTGTTCAAAGATCAAAGCAGCAACAGAGCTGAGTTTTAAACCCCAGACTACCTGTAAAGAACATTTTATTCACCATAATATACTGGATATAGGGTTTCCAATGTTTTTAAATGTATATCTATATGCTGGAAAATGTCTCAATATTTACGCACAGTTTTTAACATCCTGAAAGTATTTATCAAAAACCTACCTAGATGCCTCAAGTGCCAGGCACAATTCAGTTTATTTTTTTGTTGTTGTTGTTTGTTTGTTTTTACCAATATCTGCTTTTTTTTTTTTTACATCATTTCAGTCCCTGGGGGTCACCCAACACCATCACCTCCCCTCCCTGCCCGCTCCAGCTGGTCCCCTCTCTCCCCTTGTGTGGTTTCATTTGGTTGACCATATATTAGTGAAACCATTTGGTTTCTGTCCCTTTCTATCTGGCTTGTTTCTGCTAGAATGATTTCTTCTAGGTACATCCAGGTGTCTATAAATTCATCAAATTTGTCATTTTTAATTGATGAGTAATACTCCATTGTGTATATATACCACATCTTTTTCATCCACTCATCTGTTCTGGGGCATTTGGGTTGTTTCCATGTTCTTGCAATTATAAACAGTGCTGCAATAAACATCTGAGCACAGGTGTCCTTTTGTATCCACATTGAGGTCTCCTTTGGGTAGATTCCCAGAATGCAACTGCTGGGTCAAATGGTAATTCCATACTTTAACTAAGACACAATCCATGGGGCTCAGAGAGTTTTTATAGTCAAGTCAGGGACACAGATAAGTAAGTCAACTGCCTGACAACAAGCTGGGTACTAGAACAGGATCATTTCATCCTATGCTGCAAGTGAGGAAGAAGTTTAACAAAAATTCCTCAAGGTGTAATCTGCAAAATCACTCAAGTCCTAAAGTGCCTAATTCACACACACACACACACACACACACACATACACACACACACACACCCTCTGGGTCCCACAGGAACCCAGCTCCTCTGCTGTGCAGTGAGGTGGTAAGCTCAGAAAGACTCCAAGCTCAGAAAGACTCAAGCCACTTACATCAACATTCTCGGTTATAGGAAGAGAGGCAATCCCAAGCCTTGTACGCCTTATCCTAAATCCTACCTTCTACACTTCATGATCTCTGAAGTTCCCTAAACCAGAGTAAATGCCAAAACTAATTACTAGTTTATTAGAATTTGGCCCCTGTAATGACTTTTTTGATGCAAGACTGATAGCATTGATTTTAAGCTATAAAAAGTTACCAGGTGAATAAATAATTCTGTATTTCTGCTTTGGTTTTAATTTCTGTGAAGAGTAAGAGAGAGATGAAGTGACAATAATGTTTACCTAAGGTAGAATTTGGTATTTTTTAATTGCAAGGGAAGTTCTATCAGTTATTGAAAAAATTCATTACATGTTTACAATGAAGCATTTAAATAATCTCATTTTCCTCAAATAGCATGCCAAGATTAGAAAAACAAAATATTATCAAATTCTACATGTAGTTGTATATATAATAAAAATAATTTCCATTTATATTCTTCAAGGTCCAAGTCATAACAGATTTTTTTTTTCTATATCTAACAAATTCCAGATCAGCACATGGTGTGGAAAGAGAACATGTCTACCTATGTTCACTATACTACACATATTGCAGATCTGTAGCAATTATAGGATAATATCTTACAGATGAAGGAAACCTTTGCCAAACCAACAACATTCTACTAACGTGTTTTTTTCACCAAATTCTTCAATACAGACATAAAGTTAAAAATCCACAGGTAAGTAATCAGCATCTCAGATCAACCCAAGACAAATCCATTTATGCTGACTTTACCTGAACTATATATTCCTGGACCAGGAAACAATCAGTGAACACTCTAATTTGACATTTATATTCTCAACTATTGAAAATTCATCACTCAAATGGCTACCAGCTGGGAGCCATCTGCAACCTGCCATCTACAAAAGACCAACTCATTTGTGCCTATTTTCTATGTATCAATAGAGAAATAAAGTTGATCCTGGTGGAGGATTTTAGAGAGTTGCTTCATGTCCTAATGGATTATGAGTCAATTTGGTATGTTTCATCATGAAGGAAGCTAAGTGAGAAAAGAGTCAACTAGAAATTCTGAGAAGCGGAGATGGGAAAGCAGTGAACTTCTCACACGAAGGGGGTGTCTAAAAGCTGATGATGTTTATTTCTACCGAGACACCAGAGGCGGGCTCTGTTATGTTTCATTCAAATCCAAGAACTGCAGCTAAGAGATTCAGTTGTTCACTACTGCCAGGAAAATTTCTCACATTTGCCTAATGCTTCTATACATTTCCCCCTACTTCTCAGGCTCAAATTAAATGTGTAGAATCTGTTTTACAGATGAGGAAAACAAATTCAAAGACGTCAATCAGCAGTAAGTATGTTGCAAAGTTCAGCTAGAATCTGTGTCTATGACTCCATGTTCAGAACTTTCTATGTCTTACGTGACTTGTGAAGGAAATGAAAGGCAACACATACTTTTGGGAGGTCATCCTGAGAGCTCAGAACTCTGCTATGGAAAATGAAGTGAGCCATAGATAGCTGCTCTTCAGTCCAATTAATCTCAAACAAGTCAGAGATGGTCCGAGAACAGTTCAATATAAACAAGTGTCCTACCCAGACATGCAGGTGGGGAATGTGGGAAGCAGTCTGATTGTCACAGTGACACAAAAGGGGGCCATGGACCAGCACATACACAAAGCTTCCCAGTAAGGGCAGGACACATTCGTTCAGGATGTCCATGTAGACAGTCCTTGCTTTACACAACTTCCACAAGCATGCTTTTGACTTACCACAGTTTAGCCCTCATCCCCCTCCCCAAGCCTCAACAATATAAGTTTACATTTTAATTACCACAACTCATTAACTGGGAATAGCTACATCAAATACAAATTTCACTGCCAGCTCTTTAGTACACAAATCACCGCATAATAACAAATGCTCATGTTGATCAGTGACTAGGCACATTACTTCTTGCGAAGTCCAATGCTGAAAGTCCACAGCACAACTGTAATGAGTTCACAGACAGCAAAGTCAAGAGTTGAACTTTCTCCTTGTCTCACAGTGATAAAACCTAGTGATATTTTATAAAACTGGATCACTGAAAGGAGAAAATAGCCAAAAAGATGATTGATAGTGCAGCAAAGAAACAAATAGAGATGCTGCTGGGAATGAAAGTACCATCAAGTGTCAATGTATTCCCAATAGCTCCCCTGAGAAGGGAAACAGTACTACTGTTCAGGAGATCATGAATAGGCAGTCAGAGGAGTTAGTAAAGACAAACTTAAATAAGGACACAGTTGTGACAAAAAGAATTAAGATGTCTCAAAGTATGTAATGGTAGGGGAAAAAAAACTTCAAATTAAAGAAATTCTAGAAGACATTTCACAACTTTGAAGTTACTGAGGATGAAATGTTGGTATCTGACCCTGAATTACAAGCATAACAGTACACTAAGGCATGGAAAAACTGCTGTAACTATAAGTTATAACAGAACCATTCCAACTATTACTGACAAGATTTTTACAAAGAAATAAAATATGTTCATTCTCAATATTTCTAAACTATAAATTCCATGTATTCATTTTAGCATTTTTTCATTTTTGTACATATTTAAAGTTTTAATGCTTTGATAAAAATTTCTAATACATCATTCAGTTTTCTCACCAATTAGGAAAAACAATTTGGAGTATCAGCTTGCGTGATCATTTTTCTAGTTCCACATTGCCATGCAATTAAACCTGACAAAAAGATTGTATGTGAATCCCTTCCACATTTTAAAATCAGCGAGCTTTGGCAATTAGATGTTGTAAATTATTCCTTCAAAGAGGATTCACCCCCTGCCTCCATCAAATAAATGAAAGGTTCCCAACCCCCGCCCATTGAATTCATATAGTATAGTAGAAAATATTTGCTGTACTCTAAATTTGATTTAAATCTTCTGTTATTAGGGAAAAGTAGTATGGACACTATAAAAATTAGCATTAATAGCCAAAGAATTTATACATTTCAGAAAATAAGTTGAAAATGAAAATTTCCAAAGCTACTACTCTGGAGTCAAAGTGTATAATGATGTCACAAGGGAGATATAGAAAGACAAACACAAAGATGTACGAAGAATTCATTAGCCAGTGCAGAGTGGTATCTGGCAATATTTGAGGTGTTTCTACGTGATTCTTAGAATAAAAGTTTCAAAACAGTATTTTCCTTGTGAATTTTCAGGTTCTTAACATCTAAGAAGAATCCAATTAAAAACAACTAAACTTTCCAACCCCCAGTTGCAAGGAACTAAGCTTTTCTCAATACAGTCTCAATTTCCAACATCTATTCACACATGATAATCATTCTGTATTAGGAAATATGAAACGACTGGTAAGGTTTATTTTTATCATTATTCATTCACTTCTAAAACAAGAAAGTGTGAAATACTATTCTCAGCTGGTGGGAACCAATGATGAACAAAACGTTCATGGCCGCTGCTATCAAGAGGCCCACCTTGAAACAGGAGAAACACTTAATTGAACAACCCTTACTAATGCCTAACTATAAAACATGTTTCAAGAAGGGAGCTTGTAAGTTGTAACCACTGCATTTGACAGGAGTACCTATGTGATCTACCTTGAAATGTGAGCAATATGACAAAGCATGGTTATCAAAGGAGATAACACATGTAATGCCAAAAAGACCATCAGCACTCATGCAGCTCAAAGGTGTTACTGGATGTCTGGTATGTGCCAGTCACTGTGTCAAAGAT
Organism: Uropsilus gracilis; assembly: GCA_004024945.1. Classification (NCBI taxonomy): domain Eukaryota; kingdom Metazoa; phylum Chordata; class Mammalia; order Eulipotyphla; family Talpidae; genus Uropsilus; species Uropsilus gracilis. The sequence continues at coordinate 4,886 of PVHY01015598.1, read as the reverse complement.
TAGGCATATAATAGTGAGTACAATTCAAACAATTCTCTGCTCACCTTTACAGTCTGCTAGGGAAAATGAATAAAAATCAATCTACTAGGGAAACCAGCAAAATTAGAGTAGAGATCATTTTAAGTGGGGTGGAAGGGAGTTAATAAAACAAGGATACTGCAAAGGAGTTATACTTTATATTGGGTGGTACAATCTCTCTGAGAAAGGACCATTTAATCCAAGACAGAAGGATACTGAGAACAGCACTGAACAGACATACTGTGTGTTCACAAAGGCCATGAAGCAGAAGGGAACTCAGTTTTAAGGGACCTGGATAAAAGAAGGCAAGGCTGGCAAGAGATAGTGGCCACGGGAGAGGTAAAGAAGGAAGCAAGAGCCAAGCTACACATAGGCTGGAGAGAATGAGGAAGAGTTTGGGTGTTATTCTAAGTATCCTTGGAAGGTAATGAAGTATTCTAAGTCTTGAAAGAAGATTTATTTATGCTTTAAAGATCACGCAGAAGGGAACAGAGAGCTGCTAGGAGGGCAATAAACTGCTGGGCAAAAGATGATGGGGGCATGGAGAAAGGCTAGGATGGCAGAGATGAAAAAAAGTGAATCAAATCAAGATATACTGAAGCTGGAACTGACAGGACTGCTGTTACAAATTAAAAAAAAACTTTAAAAGGGTGAAAGAAAAGGAGAGGTCAACTGTAGCCTAGCACTCTGGTTTGAATAACTGGTGGCTGGTCTCATCACCAGAATTGGGGAACAGGGGGCAAAGAGAACAAATGAGACTAAGCAAATAAGAGTTAAGTTTTAAATAAGTTATATTTTAAAATTCTGTAAGTCACTCGAGTAGATTTCCATCCAAACTGAAATATAAGACTAAGATTGTAAGTTATTAGGAAAAACCGATCTAACTGAAACATAAATTTGGAATTATACAGACATTTAAGGTCATGAACATACAGAGAATAAGAAACAAAGGTACCCCCAGTATAGATGCAAAACCACACCTTAACAATTCAAAAGCAAAGTAGAATGGAAGTTGTCTGGGATCTGGAGTAGTGATGAATGGGTAGTTACTGTTAATGGTTAGAGAGTTTCACACCTGGAAGATGGAAAAGTTCTGGAGATGAATGATAGCTGCACAATAGGAAAACACTTAATGCCACTGACTCCTATGTATTTTTAACAGTTAAAATGTAGTTTCTTTATGGTTTGTAATTACAATTACTTTAAAAACCTGAACACTGGGAAATTACAATGCTTAAATTGGGTATAATAAAAGAAGCTGAAGGAAAAAAGGAAATGAGCCTCCAAAATGATGCTAGACAATGATGCAATCACAAGGACAAAACTCAGGGCTGATGACCATCCAAGGGAGTTCCTCATGGGGAGGAAAAAAAAAAAAAACCTGAAAATTTACTGAGAAATTAAGTCAGATGAAGAATTTAAGTAACCCTTGAATTTTTAAACACTGAGATCATGGGTAACCTTGACATTGTCTTCTAAGTAGAAAGTAGAGTGCAGGAGTTAGAGCTGAGAAGACAAAGGGACAATAGCATGAGAAGGAAACTCATATAAGTATTGACTTTAACAAGAAATAGAAAATCAAGAGAGTGGTTACAGAGGAACAAGAGTTCCTAAGAGATACTATGGGTCAATTATATTCACTTTCTCCTAGTTAGGACCCCCAACTTTTAGCTGGGTACATACACTGATTCCTTGAATACAGGTGTAGTCACAGAACTAAGTTCTGCCCAGGGAGGTATTGGCAGATTCTCATCATCCAGCTGGTGAGTATCTTTAATCCCTTCTTCCATTCTGCTGACTTAATGGTGAAGATAAGGGCCATAACCTAGGGATGAGAAACTATAAAGGTAAAAGCAATTCAGTTTACCAATGGCTTTGAGAAGCACAGCCACCCCACCCAATCTGGACTGCCCTGCTAGACACTTCCTTCATGAAAAATAACCTTATTTAAACAACACTGTGCTTTGTTTTTATTTTGGTTGTTTTTATTTTATTTTTTTATTTTGGTTTGGTTTCTATCAACTAATGATAGAAGGTGACCTTTTTTTTTCCTTGGCTTTAATATGGGAGATACTAGAACACAATTGTGTGAAAAATTAAATGATCCAACAGAGAAACTGAACCTGAACCGAAACAAAGGAAAGGCAGGCCTACTCTGAGAAGCAGAAGGCACAGGTAGATAACACCTGGAAAAAAAGGTGACAACAGGGAAGATACAAAAGAGGTCAGTGCATGGAAAGCCTTGTAAGACATAAGTACTTTAATTTTTTATCCTAGGAACAATGGGAAACAACTACATATTTTTTTAAAGAAAATAATGTGATTAAATGTGTATGCATATTTTTTTTTCAAACATCACTGACAGCAGTTTGGAGACAAATGAAATGAGGGTTAAGAAAGGTGGAAAGGAGACCAATTGGGAGGTTCTTTGGGTAACCCCGCTGAGAGATCAGATGGGACTATGAGTACGGTGCCACAGCAACCTAAGCAAAGCAGAAGAGAGTAAGAGTACGGACAGAACTAGGTGCCTTAGCAAATGCCTGAGGGAGCAGGGACAAACAGCAGTCAGGGATGATGCACAAAGCTGTGGCTTGAACAATGCTCTGAATGGAGGTGCCAGTCACTGAAGACATCCCAGTGGAAAAAACACACACTTGTTTGGGTTTATTTTTGACCATAGCCATTTTTAAGTTCCTGAGATAATAAAGTGGAAACACCCAGCAAGTGAAAAACTTTTCTCAGCAGCTTAATTCATAGGCAATGGCGAGGCGTTCAAACAAAGGGGAAAACAAACTAGCAGGATTCATATAATGCAATACAACCCTTTAATAAAAGGGATCGAACTACTGATACACTGAGTCATATGTATGAGACCCAAAAATATTATGCTGAGTCAAAGAAGCCCTAAGTTATAGAGTACATACTGGATATTCCCATTATATAATATTCTAGAATAAATAGAACTAATTTTTAGTGAAAACACTCAGAAGAGAGAAAAGGTGGTTATTTGCAGGGTTCTGAGGAAACATCCTCAAGATGCACAGGTTACAGAGATGTATGCAACTGTCAAAACAAACTGAAAGCTACCCTTCACTTTAGTAATAAAACGTGCTGAGTAAATATTGAATGTTGGCTACTGGTGCACAAGCCAAAGGGTTGATGGGCACTATACACATGAGTTTGTTTCAAAACATAAGGTAGTTTAATGAAGAGACACAAGAATGGATAGGTGGAGTCATATGTGATAGAGCAAACATAAAAAATGCAATTGTAGTCGGGCATGGTGGCATGCATATGTATTCCAAGCGCTGGGAGGTGAAGAGGCTAAGGATTGCTTGAGTTTGAGACTATCCCGGGCAACATAGCGAGACCTGGTCTCAAAAAAGTAGCCAGGCGCAGTGGTGGGTGCCTGTAATCCCAGCTACCTGGCAGGTTGAGACTGGGGATCGCTTGAGTCTGTGGGATCAGGACTACAAAATGAGACCTAGTCACAAAAAAAAAAAAAAAAAGAAATTGTAAAAATCAAGCAGTGGCTATATAGATTCCCTGCAACTGTCTCTCAGTTTTTCTGTATTGCTATAAAAAATATGAGAAAATTTCCAAAACTGCATGTCTTTAATATGAGTAGATAATAAAACTTTACAATAATATATATGCAAACCCATCCTCCTGCCTATGTTACACATCTTCTTTCATTGTGACTCCATGAATATTTACTAAGGAATTTGTAACCAAATCAACCATTAAGAAAACGAATGTTCTGATGTCATTTGAAATCATTAAGAAAACGAATGTTCTGATGTCATTTGAAATCATACTCAAAAACCCACTAAGCATTTTGCAGCTAAATATTAAATAGAAATATTTTAATGCATTTTAAACAATGAAACAATAATAATTTAGGGGGTGGGAGAAACAAGTTAATTCAGGAAAAATAACTCATTCTTAACGATATATCTTACAAGATTATTATTTTTATATTCTTGGTAGTTCTTTTGGGCCTATTTAATAAGTAGATAACTATTGCTGGCATAGCATATGTATTTTAGTCACTAGTGATTTTTAAATTATTTCCCTAGAAATAGTGTTGTTATCTTTAATTCCTACTATCAAACAAGAGATTTTACAAAGAAAATTTCTTCAACAGAAAGCCAGCAGAGCCCAGAAGTATGATCTTGAATTGAAAATGATTTTTACTTTTTGCTACGGATAAAAGCTGAGGGTACAGATTGGCAACCAAAAGCCAGTGGTGTTTATCACACAGATGCTGGACATCCACCCATAGGGAGCAAATAGCTAAGGGTGAGGTGGATACAGTCTGTTCATCAAAAATGAAGCAGAAGATGTCCAGGCTATACTGATGCTCACCAGCTGTGGTTTATCATATCTTATGCCATCATCACTGCTGACAAAGTCATGCGACCTGTGACTCATGAACTCACTGAAAGTATCTGGAAGCTATAGGTTCACAGTCGTCTGCTGAGTTACCTGAAGTCTCACATTCTTCCAGATTGCACCTGATAAATGGACCTACCATATCACAAATCTGCAACAAAATTTATGTCATCAATAGAAGTTACATGCCCACTTCCAGGTGAAGGTGAAGCTGATGTGAGTATTAATAGCTGGACAGAGTCTTTCTGACAAACACTGCTGGAAGGCAACTGGTTCCCATTCTGTTTGAAACTTAAGCAACGAATGGTGGAAAAGGAGCAGGGGAAAAAGAAGCAAAGGAGGAATCCCTCAAAGAGCCAAGCTCTTTCCATTTTAGCTCTTCTCAAAGGACTTAATGGTGTTGTTAACACACCACACCTCAAATTCTACTTTAAATTGTCCTTTTAATTAAAACTTATACCTAAATTTCAAAA
>PVHY01015597.1:0-35655 GCA_004024945.1 Uropsilus gracilis | reverse complement strand
TGAACCTCTGTTCCCCGCAGCTCCTCTGGGCCCATTCACCTCAGAGGTATTGAGTGCAGAGCTGCTCAGTGCAGGGTTTAGATTCACCTGCATGATTTTCAGTGGGGTCAGGATTGTGAGACCATGGGGAGACCCCAGTACCTGCCCAGCCCTGGGCCCCAGGGCCCAACCCTGGCCACGGCCAAGGTAACTGCCTCCGCCCCTAAGACCAGACCCGCTGCAAGGCCCATGGACTTTGAGTATCTGGACAAACACAGGCTCTCAGCTCTGCACTCCAGCCCTGCAGGGGGCCAGTAAGGCCTGGTTTCCTTGGGCACTGAACTTCCTGGCACAGAGTTCAGCCCAGGAGGGTTTCTCTTTGACGAGAAACCTCTCCCTGGTGCCCATGTCCCGCCTCACAGTGACCTGGTCCTCTATAGACACAGCCCAAGAAAACACTATAGCTGGACAGTGGTTGCAGCGAGTGGAAGCGAGGACCACAGAGAGTATGGGGAGCCCCCCTCCAGAGGCCCAGGGGCATGACAGATCCTGATTCCTGGGGCTCTGGCCACCTCAGGGAGTCCCTGGGTCTGAATTCCTGAGTGTCACAGATCCTAGATGGTGATGTCACAGATCCTAGATGGTGACACATTGTACCCCCAGTCACCGCCCTTTTTGGTCCTCATGTACCTCCTGGCACACATGAGTAATTCATTTCAAATAATGTTAAAGAATTTCGTGCAGGCTCTAATGCTGCAGGAGAGCAGTCTAGGCCATCATAGATAATGAGTCATTTATCAGCTAGAATGTTTGTAAGTCTCATGAGAGGAACTTTGTCAAGTCGTTTCATGACATCAGTCTTGCTGCATTTGTAATACAACACAAAGAATGCAAAGCGAGCTTCATGGGTCAGGTGACTCAGCTGAATGTGATTCCTTTTCTGCAGGCTCTGCAGCCTCAGCTGGAGACCAGGAAAAACAGGCTGGGGCTGAGCCACAACAAATTCCTCTCAGAAGGAGACTCCCTTGGTCAAGGAGCTTCCAGTTTTCACCACACCCACTGCCCCTAGCCAGAGTGGATCCCACTGGGCTCCCAGTGAGCAGGTGAACCTACCTGCCCCAAGGCTAGTGGGCCAGTGTGTGCACCTGAACCTGAGCCCACCTGACTGACAGAACTAAGGTGCTTGATAGCTAACAACCTGGCAGTGCCCTGCAGCTGTGGTTTCTAACTGCAATATCTCACCCTAACACCTCAGTCCACAAGAGGGCACCCTCTGTCTTCGTAGACTTCATGTACCTGAGCTTTCCCTTCCTGTGGCCACTGCAGCAAAAGTGACTAGGCTATTCTGCTTGTGGCTGTTATTACAGCGCTGGGACCAGAGCTGCCCAACCCAAGAGCTGTGGCAAGAGAGACAGAATTTTTACACCAGTGGACTAAGTTGGAACGTTCCCTCAAGGCTGACCGCAGGTCAGGGGAGCGATGTTTTAATAGTGCTTTTAGATTTTGGGCATGGAGGATGTGATGGTTATAGAGGCAGAGCCAGGACTTGAATTGCTGGACAGCACTGATGTGCAGACACAGAGTCACTGACTGGGTAAAGCAGAAGCAGCAAACATTTCCTCCTCCCTCTGAATGCTTTCACCATTTCTAGCATGGCAGGGTCGGCCACGAGCACGATCTGAAAGCTCCTATTTCATGAATTCAACTTCACTGTTGCTTAAGTCGTTGTGAAATCAATCGAGAGAAATGGGGTATGGGGTTCCAAGTCTCCCAATGAGTGAGATAACTACAATTTGAAGCCTTTTTCTGATGTATATGCTCATGGCTTCAGTTCATTCCTGGGCAGAGGCAGAGGGGTTAGGAACAGAGGAGGATAGGGTTGGGACTGGGAGGTGCAGGGATCCAGGACTGGGAGTCAGATCAGGACCTAGGTGGCCCCAGAGGTGTCTCATGCTGTCTCTGAGTGTCCTCACAGATAATGAGCCCTCCTGGGTGGGGAATGAAATCCTAGGTTTGTGTTGACATTGAAGGGATTAAACATGGGCTTTCTGCTTGCTGAGGGTCAGGGTGCTGCAGGCCCATAGGAAACAAAAAGGCTTTTCTTCTCCACCCAGCTAGGCCAGGCTTTGCGGAACACCCACATGGCACCCACTCTGTTCTCCTCTCTGGTCTGGTCTGTGTGTCTTCTCCCCACAAGATTTCTTTTTTTTTTTTAATAATTTTTTAATTTATATATATTTCACATCATTTCAGTCCCTGGGGGTCACCCACTGCCTCCCCTTCCCACCCGCTCCAGCTGGTCCCCATTCTCCCCTTGTGCAGTTTCATTTGGTTGACCATATATTAGTGAAACCATTTGGTTTCTGTCCCTTTCTATCTGGCTCGTTTCTGCTAGAATGATTTCTTCTAGGTACATCCAGGTTTCCATAAATTCATCAAATTTGTCATTTTTAATTGATGAGTTAACACTCCATTGTGTATATGTACCACATCTTTTTCATCCAGTCATCTGTTCTGGGGCATTTGGGTTGTTTCCATGTCCTTGCAATTATAAATAGCGCTGCAATAAACATCCGAGCACATGTGTCCTTTTGTACCCACATTGAGGTCTCCTTTGGGTAGATTCCCAGAAGTGCGACTGCTGGGTCAAATGGTAATTCCATTTTCATTAGTTTAAGGGTTCTCCATACTGCTTTCCATAGTGGCTGGACAAGTTGACATTCCCACCAGCAGTGTAAGAGTGTTCCTTTCTCTCCACATCCACACCAGCACTTGTTGTTGCCTGTTTTTTTTGATGTGGGCCATTCTTACTGGTGTAAGGTGGTATCTCATTGTGGTTTTGATTTGCATTTCTCTGATTGCTAGTGATATTGAGCAATTTTTCATGTGTCTGTTCTTATGGGCTCTCTCATCCTGCATCTTCTCGAGCCTGGGTTCTCCTCTCACCAGGCTGTGGCCCCCCTCCATATGCTTCACTAAGCTTCTGCCCATATTGGTGTCTTCCTATTCAACTACATCTTATTACAAAAATGGTGATTCAACCTCAAAATTCAATCTTGTCACACCCTTAAAATCATAGTGTCGGGCTCTGGCATGAGAAGATAAAAGGCCATACAGAAGCAGGGAAAGAAAAAACACCATCATGGGCTTCTGCTCCAGAAATGTATTTTTGGGGCTACAGGTGAGAAAGAGCAATTTTCAGACTTTGGCCCTGGAAATCAGCACCCCAGGACAGGGGCACCCCAGGGAAGAGGAAAAGTTGTGAGAAACTTAAGTGCTTGCCTTTGGTTTTGAACCTCTGAAAGAGAGAGGCTAACTGGTTGGAATCTTGGGATCTGTGGTATCTCCAGGAAGGAGTTGAACTTGCTGAAACTGGACTATGTGTGGTATGCTTGCTTCAGGTCTGGAGCGGTGAGAAGATGCCATCTTGAAAGGATTTTAGGTCTGTGAAACTGGCCAGTGACTGGAGTGAGACAACTGGACATTTGTGGTCTCTGGGACTCTTGGTTTCCCTTTACCTGTTAAAACATCTTATTATTGTTGGTTTAGGAATACATAGAGAGAGCGGTTTAAATTGCAGGCTCTCATCTTATTTAGTTTTGCAGCCATCTGTGGACCTGGCTTCACTTAGAGCTTCATCAGAGGAAAGGTGGAAGAATTTCTCAATATTATACTAATTTGTCATCTGTTATTTAATAAAATCCCTTTTATCCTGACACAGAGTAGTGATGCAGTTAAAATTTTTATAGGTGCCAAAATACCCTGGTGGGCAGAGTTTGAGGGAAAGGCCCATGCAAGGAAAAAAGGGAAATGGGAAGGAGGTCATATTTAAAGGATGGGGGAAGAGAGAGAAAGGGAGCCATGGTGGGAGAATGGCTGGCAAAGTAGCTGGTGTGGAGTTGGATGCCAGAATGGCAGGCTAGGGGTGACCAGGGGCTGCAGGGAAGGCCTGGTGGATTTGGCACAAACTGCATCAGCAGTTGTGGAAGAAATTTGAAGAAACTTGGAGAAGTGGAGCAGCATGAATCTCTGAAGAATAAGTGAAGAAAAGGTGCCAGAGAAAGACTGGACTTTGTAGAGTACCTACTTCGCAGGTTTGGAGAGGCAAAGGAACACCATCTTGGACATGTGTTTGGGACTTTTGAACTAAACGGTGAATGGTTTACAATAACTGACCACTTGTGGCTTTAAGGACTTTTAGTTTTCTGATTAATTTCCTTTGTTAATAAAACCCTGTTGTTTAAATTGCATTTTGTCTAGCAACTGCTATGCACAAGTGGTATGAAACTGAGGAAATCTGATTGGAAAAAGCCCCATTTTTAAATGTGGTTGGTTGGTTGTCAGCTTCTGCCCATTTTGACCTGATTGCAATCTCTGAGATAGTCTGTGTCCATCATCTCTGGGGAGCATACCTACTGCCATTTTGAAAGCAACATAACAAAAAGCATCTCAGAGCTGGCGGTTAGGAGTATAGCCTTATCTAGTCAAGAAGGGGAAGAATGGAAACTAGATAAGAACCCAGGATGAGGCCAATGATGCAGCCTTCTACCCACACAGACACACACCGAGTTGTGACTGCACACACAGGAAAAGAGACAGAGGGCATCCTTCCATATCAATAAAATGGCTATCTATGTCTCTGCAGGATTGAGGACTGTTCAAAGGCCTGACTTCCTCCTTGAAGGCCTTCCTGCTGTCCTTTCAGAGGCTGGAGGTGAGGTGTTGCCACCCCCTGATGAACAGAGTCTCCCCTCACAGGCCCTGACAAAAAGCACCAAAATATGGCATCCTAGCCAATGACATTTTCTGATGCAGGACTGCTTCCCTAAGAAGAGACTTGATTTGAAAAAGAAAAAGGAAACAATAAAAAGTGGAGATGATGGTCTGGACAACAGCATTTTTGGACAATCTTCTTGAATTGTTTCACTGTTTGACCCCCTCCTCTGGTGTCCTATTGACCTCCCTTCAGGCCTTGGGTCTGAAGCAAGCTCTCTGGCCCAAGCATCTTATTTTATTTTGCAATACCTCCTGGCCACAGTGTGACCTCAGTTCCAGCAGATGCTGGTAACATTCAGTGATTTAATGCTCTGTGACTTAGATAATCATTGCAAGTGCAATGGCAAATAGTTTGAGGGTCCCTATGTCCACGACTTCTTCGCTCTTCTCTCCCATCCCTCTCTCTATAAATCCTGCTCTACCTTCCCAGTGTTGCCAGATGAGGTTGCTCCAAAGGCTTATCCTAAGGAACCTGTCTTAGCTATCCTGTCAGGAGACTGGGCACTGCCAGGACCATGCCTCACCAGGTACTGGGCAAAGAATGTCCCAATCCTCATCCTCCTCTGGGTCTGTATGGGCACTACCAGTCTGTTGAGCACTGGGTAGTTGATTGCACAGCCAAGAGACCCTCAGATTGATTAGTTTTTTTTCCACCCCTGACATTCAGGTGACCTCAACACAGTGGGCAAGACAGAAACTCCCAGGAAGTGGGATGGGGAGTAATGTCCCACTGATATTACTCCTCCTGCCCAATATGTGCATTCCTGGTCCTATCAGGCCACCAGGATGGGATGGAATTTGCCCACAGTATGGGTCTTGTCAGACTTAACTAGAGTATGGGTGTTGCAAAAGGACGTTGGGGCTATTTCCCCATCCTGCATGGCTGGTTCCCTTCCCCCAACCCACAATATCCTTTTCCTATAAAACCTATGCTTTATAAAGTCATATAAAGTCAGTAGCTACCTCACATGCTGATACATGGTATTTTCATGCCCTTAACTGTATGTTACTTTCTGATTTCCCTTTTCATTTCCACTTTCATCCATCCTGTATTCAGTGTCTGTAATGTATCAATATTTCATTATTACTGTGTTCTTGCTTTGTATGTGCCTGGCTTGGAGCTCTCACCTGGGTTTCCTCTGAACCGCTCACAGACACCCCATTTCAGAACCAATGCTGTGGGATACCTACCTTGAAGTTCCTGTGAAGATTTTCAGTCACCACCAGCAATGACCAGCAGGAAACTAGAAACAACGCAAGGTTATTCCTCCCATGTACTGAGGGAACAGCAGACTTGGGTCCACATCATGAGGGGCAGTGGGATGGGGAAATTGCTCTGTACTCCTATGAATCTTCTTTCATTTGTGGTGAGCACATGTAATATTTGACAAGGTTTAGCAGTGTGGACATGATTAGATTTTTCTAATCAGTTAAGTAAGCAAACCTGAGTTTGTAGGAGTACCCAGGGATTGACATTATCTTTATGCGTTTTTTATTATGAGTTAGTAAAGGAAGTATTCAAATAGAACCCTTTTTTTTTAAATAAGGAAGTTACTGTTTGTCTTTACATACCCTACCATGGACATTAAAGTTAAGATGCAACCGTTAGATATTTAACACATTAAATTCTGATTCAACCTCATATTCAGGCGAACTTCTCCAACCAGGTTTAGTTGAGCACGCAGGAGTCCCCTCCCCCCATCTCTCATGTGTGTGATCTCTGACCTCTTCCCCTGATTTTTTTCTACTTTATATACAGCCTTGGTCCCAGTGATAGGGGTTCTGTGGTGAAATTGGGGGACCATGACCCCACATGGTGGTGTTGCATTTAGATGGCAGCCATTGTATCCTGGTGGGCAGAGACTTGGAGAAGGGAGGCCAAGGTTTTTCCTGAGAACAGAGGGAACTGAAAAAGCCATGGCTAGAGAGCAAGGGGGAGGTAGAGAGAGAGGCACACAGGGGAGAGCAGGGTAGCAGCTGGAGGCTGGAGGCCTCAGAGTTGCCACTACCATGTGTGGTAGCAGGGCAGTAAAGGAAGCTACGCTGTGGGTTTCCACCACCAGCATGGGCTGGTCAGGGACCTGGAGAAGCATGTTTAAGAAACTTGTGACTTGTGTAAGTTGACTTGGTAATGTGGTACTTAAAAACTTGCTTTAACTTTGAAACTGAATTTTGGGAATTGTCTGGAGACCTGAAGAAAACTTGCTGTGTTGCTGTTTTCATTGTGAGATGTCTGAAGTGGTTGCTGTTGTTTTATCAAGTGGGTCTTGCTGGTTACAGGCCACTTTAGAGTTGAATCTGAAAGAATGCTGGAGTGGTGCCTTTTATAAGAGCTTGGAGGATACCATTTGGTTTCTTCATTGGATTCATCTGATTTTTGAAGGTGAAGTGACAGTATCATCTTGGTTTCTTTGGCTTGAAGTGAATAGCTGTGGCTGTGGGGGAGGAGCAATGATGTAGTCTTGGCTTCATCTAACGTTAAGGTGGGACAGCTGCCATTTTTTGGATGCACTTGGCTAAAGGAGTCGTGCAATTTTCAGACTAGAGATTGAACTGGTTGGTAAGATAATCAAAGGAGATTTATTGTATGCTCAGTGGCTTTTGTTTAATACTTTGCCTTTTAATGAGTAAATTTGCTCTTGCCCCCTTTTAAGATAATCTGGTCTTGCTACTGCTTGTGTGGGCTAAGTTGAACCTGATGAGTGGCCAGCTGCTCCCGTTTGTAACTTTACTCTATTGGTTTTGTTTTCTTACCCAATTTCACTAGGAGTTCCCCTCTCCTTCTCCATGAGGTGTTGAAGTCTCTGGGCCCTTCCTGTGGTTCCTGCTGGTAACTTCCATTCATGTCTACACGGAAGACACACAGTTTTCTACTCGTCCAAGTGGGGAATTCATATGGAAACTAAATTTTAAATAACCACATATCATTAAATTGTGAATGATAAATAATAAAGAATTGGGCTCAGGCAGTGGAACAGGTCCTTACCCTCATGTGCACCAGGGCTGCCTGTCTGGGCTGGTTCAGGGGTCATTCTTAGGGAGCTTCTGTGTCTCCTTTGCCTCAGGGAGATTTCTGAACTGACAGTAAACAGCTGAAGCCTCAGACTTTGGGTGTGCAGTGAGACTGAGGGCTGGGTGCTCGGTTCTGAGAGACATAGAACCCTGTGTAATGGCCCCTGTACACAAGTCTCTGTAGAACCACTGCTTACTACATGGTGGTATCAGGGTTCCCAGGGCCCACAACTGGGATGCTTCCCCAGGCATTGTCCAGATGATAGGGGATAGTGAGCTAGATCATTGCCCTTTTACTTGATACTAGGGTAACCCTGATGGGAGTTAGTCTGGAACAGGTTTGACCAATGGGAGTGTGGCCCTGCTATCAACAAAGGGTATGGAGGCTGGACTGGACTTGAACCCCCAAGATATATAAAAGAGCCCTGAGCAGCAGACACTCTCTCCCTGCTGGCAGTAACATGGCACTCCTCTGGCTCCTCTCATGGCCCTCCTCATTGTCTCCTCAGGTGTGTGTCACTACCTGGGTGCCCTCCTCGGCCTAAGGGCTAGCTTAGGGGAGACTCCTGAATATGCTGTGACTCCATATCAGGTCACTCTGGAGGACTGAGGGGTGTGATAGGCTGAGGCCTGTGATTGAACCCAAGGGCTTGGAGCCCATCTCCACCCCCAGGATCAGTGGGGACAGTTTACCTGACTTTGCAGGGGAGAGTGACCCTTCTAGGCTCTGAGCCTCAGGGCTGTGCCAGGTGTGGTACAAAACCATCTGGGCCTCAGAAGATTGAGCCCAGGAAGAGGCTCAGGTTGACCAGAGGTTCAAGAAGGGTGTGGTTAGAAGTGACCCCCAAACATTCTCATAATGATTGTCTGTAGTGTAACTCTGCCAAGTGGTTAGATTCCAAATCAAAAACAGAAGAACGATGTCAGGTATCTATTCTCAGGATTCAGCCCATGTCACCATCCCCTAATCTTCCCTATGGGTTTCTGTGACATACTCAGTATCAGGTGCCACAAGCTCGCCTCCTCTCCTGGGGAGAAGCCTCCCCTGAACTTCTGCCTGACATTTCTGGCCCAGGTCCCACACATCCTGCTGAGTGATAGACCCAGAACATTGGGCAGTGCAGGGAGGTATCCCTGGCTCATCCTCCCCCATGTCAGTTAATCCCCTGCTGTGTCCACAGGTGTCAGAGTTCAGGTTCCCACCCAAGGGGGCCTGACTCCCCCTCTCCCTGACTTGGTAGCACTCTTCAGGGTGAGTTCCCCTCAGGTCCTTCTAGGGGATTTCCTGTCATTATAAGATCAGATGAGGATAAGGCTGTGTTTGAGGATATCATGTGGAGGGAGTAGCTGGCTGTGTCTGCTCCCCATGCAGGGGCAGATGCTTCCTGGAGCCAGATCTAGCTGGTGGGAGGTGGTAATCTGCCCCCCTCTCTTCCTATGGGCCATTCCTCACCCGTGGCAGCTGCTGAGGATCCTGTGTCTTGACCAAGCTTGTGCATCCTGCAAACACAGAGGCCTCCTCATTCTGGACAGTGTCATCTCTGTTTTCTGTCACCTTATGTTCTCTGTCTGGCATGTGCCAGAATCACATCTTATTAAATACTTGAGAAACTTCAATGTTATGCAATTTGAGCTCCTAAACTTCAGGTGGATCCAGAATTGCATATGGGAACAAGTCATAATCCACCGGATGGTGATCAAAAGGTGTGTGTGTGGGGAAATTACCCTTAACCTTAGGGGTCTCTGTCCCACCAGACTCCTTATCAAGTTGCATCTGTGAGGGGAATAGTGCTTCTTCCCCATTTCTTGGGGAAATGAGCCTGGGAGAGTTAGAGAGGTTGAGCTCTCTCTGTAGGAAGCTGGGAACAGGAAACCTGATTTCTCAGCTCTGCTCCTCTGGATAGAGCTGCTTGTTTCTCTGCTTCCCTGGAATGTGGCCAGTGACAGCAGGCAGGGGTGTGTCTTCTGGTCTAGATACAAGGGCTCTATGAGGAAGGAATGTGGCTGTGGGGCTGTGTTAACTGAGGTTGCACTCAGTTTCTGCAGACTGATTGAAATCAGCCACTTTCACCCTCCGCCCTATGACCTATAGTCCATGGGGAACCTGACAGTCTCCTGGATCTGAACATCATCAATGGGAAGTATGCTCATCTTGGTTCCTGACCCTGGCACGTGACAATGCTGATGAGGACACTGCACATGAGTGGGGGTCACACTGTGTACTGGCCTTTAGGGGACAGCTGGTTCCCAGATGTTATGACTGGTATCTTTTCTGTGTTGGCCCTTCCCCTTCCTTCAGAATCAAAGTGGAGTCCCACAATGTGGGGGCTCCCTGATCAACCACAACTGGGTGATCACTGCTGCATACTGCAATTTTACATGAGGCCCAGCAGTGGTCCTGGGACAAGTGAGGGAAGTGGTCTCTCCTTATACATCCTAACCCACCTGCTTTCTCCAGGAGAGCTTACAGGCTTACAGGCTTAGAAGCTTACAGGCTGCTTGATCTATGCTCACCTTAGAACAGTCAGGAACTGAGGATTGCCCAGGTGCACTAGACCTTGTTGAGATGAACTTGGAGGCAGATGAGGGTTGGGGGCAGTAGGAGGGAGAAGCCCCTTCAGAGCTTGACAGGAGCCAGCAGATGGACTCACTGTTCTCCTGATTCCCTCAGGAATCAGGATGTTTGTGCCCAGAAACATGGGAAACCAGGGATTCATCCTCTTAACCCTTCCTCCTCACCCTTTTTCACCCACAGGTCTTTAGGTACTCCATGTTCAACCTGCGCATGTGCCACAGTGATATCACACTGCTGAAACTGAATTTGACAGTTCTTTTCAACAGCAAAGTGTCCCCTATTCTCCTGCTTGTCATGTGGATTTCCATGTGCATGACAAGTTCCTCCCCTGGTCTTTGTGCAAAATTATGGATTGGGGGTTCACCCACTTTAATGGAGAGTGTCCTGGATAGACTCCATTGAGCAGGCAGAACAGCCAGGAGCACCCATTTGATTCCAGTTGTGCTTTATGCAAATGTGAGCGGTCTTGACTGTGTCTGCATCTGCACTACACTGCGTGCAAACCTGCCCTAATGCATGGACACAAGATCATGATGTACTTGAGCTGCTGGGTTCTGTAGACAGAGTTCTGTGCATCAGCCCTGCACCACTCAGCCCCTGTTGCCCATTCTTCCTGCCCCCAGGTCTGAGTTTTGGGGTTATACCTGCCATCTGGCCTGCCTTGATATCAGGATCCAGAGTGGGTTCAAGTCCCAGAGTCCAGTCAGGTGTTCCCCGATCCTGCCTGTGTACCCATCTCCATGAGTTCTCTCAAAGCTGAGGCTGCATGCCAGTACTTTGCAGACCAACAGGGGTGGGGGGCAGCAGAGGAAGGGACTTCTGTCACCCCCAACATGAGATCTACAGTCAGAGACAGTTCAGTCCCTGTGGAAGAAGACTCAGTCTGGGTAGTCTCTTCACATGGGTTGGCAGATCCAGATTGGATTCAGCCACTCAGGCAGGGCTGTGCCCTGCTCTGTATTAGAGCACTGGCTGGTCCCCAGGGGGTAGAGTACTAGTAGAACTGGGTATACAAAAAGGAAGGCTTGCTAACTTGAACTCAGAACACTTCTGCCTGCTTCTTCCTAGGAAGCAGACTCAAAGCAGTTAATTAGCATTTTTAATCTTTACCTACTACTGGTATGCAAAAAACCAGCTACCAGCTTCTTTCAGCTCTGCCCCCCTCTCTCTCTCAGACCTAAAAAAGAAAAAAACTTAGAAACACACTTTAAACTTTATATTAGTTTGCCTCAATTTACCCTCTTTAAACTTTCTAGGTCCTTCTTACCATCCCCAGACTTCTCACCAAAATCTCAAGCCAAAATAAGACTCTCAGAGTGCAGAATAATTTATTACTAACAAATTGGTTTCCTAACTACTGCAAGAAGAAACATATCAGTAAAACTCTGATTACTTTAACGTCCAAAACCTTTCTCAACATTGTCCAAAGTCCTTCCCCCAGTTTATCAAAATAACCTCAGTCTTTAGTCCTGATTATCTCACCAACATCCAGTCAGTCAATGTCCATATGCTCAAAGACATCATCCTTTGGCATGCTCCAACTCCTCCGTGCTGTCTTATTCTTGTCCTCCTCCAGGTAGTAGAAAGAAGTTCCATAGTACCTCTCCAGACACAAGTTAAACTCAGCAAGACAAACTCCACATGGAATTCAAATCTCCAGATTCCTTAGCTTCCTTTAACATACATGCTACTCACCTGGGCCAGCCAAAGGCTGCAGGTCCCAGGCCTTGGCCACGTGGCCAAGCTCACATGGCTCACATCTTCATCCTCCAAAATCCCTGACCAAAAATGGGTCATTTTACAAATAACAGAATCTCTCTCTTTGTTCCAACCCTCTTTATATATTCTTATCTCCTGCCAAGAGAGCTCCTGAGGCACAGAGTCTGGTCAGACCAGTATGTTAATCAAAGTCCTACCCAGCTCTTAGTAACATTAACAAATCTAAAGCAAGAGACAGTGGCACCCAGAGCTAGGTGCCCCCTATCATTTATCAGCACTGCCTAGATGAGCTTCATTAGGACAGTGAATTTTTGGCCTCTGAGGTCCACACCTGCAAGTCTAAGGTCCTGCAGCACTATGGTGCAAGATGTTGGCTGTTCTGACATCTCTAATCTCCTCTGCAAGGGTGGGCTAGGAGGTGAGGGTCCTGACCTTTCTGGGTCTCTGTTTCCAATAAGCTGTAAGAATCCATAGTGACTATGGTGAGCAACAACAGCTGCAAGGACTACTGGAGACTTATCAGCCTCAATGTTGTGTTATGTGCTGGGGGCAAAGGTGTCAGCCCTACCCTGGTATGTAATGCTCAAGCCCAACAACTCAAGACTATGTCCCATCAGCTGGAGACTGACTCTTTGTGCAAGATCCAGGTGCCCCGTCTCCTTGATCTGTGTCCATGGAGGCAGCACCAGCACTGACACTACTTCCTAGATAGTCTGTCCAGGCCTGGGGACCTCTCTGAGACTCTGCACTCTCAGGGCAGCCCCTTGTTTGGCAATTTCCAATTGATGAACAGACAACAATGCAGCTGCTGCTCCTCAGCACCAAAGTCGGTGTAAAGCTGGGTGGCCATTGAACTGGTTTCTCTGCTGAGAATAGGGAGCCAGGGAATTTCTTTGCAACACGTGATGAGTCCCCTCTGTCTCCAGGATTCTGCCACACAGTCAGTCTGAAGACAGGCCCCTTATCTTCCCACAGTGTGACTCAGGTAGCTCCCTGATATGCCTGAAGAATGGAGTCTGGGCCCTGGTGGGCATCATGATCTTCATCCATGAAGGATTTCCCACCAGGGTACCTTTTGTGGCAAAACACATTACTACGCTCATACCCTGGATTGAGCAGATTCTGGCTGACATCTGACCCTGACCCTTCCATTGCAGTGCTCTCATCCTCAATAACAGTTTCTGCACAGAAGCCCTGACTGCTCGTCCATGACTAGGGTAGGTAGGCTGAACTGACCATGTAGACCACCAGGGGGTGGTGTGCACCCTCCCTTTCCAGGCTGCATAGCACAGCAGCCTGTGTATTTCAGGGAGCTGAGGCCTTTGCAGCTGGGTCTCCCTGCTCAGAAAAACACCTAGCCTGGAATCCATGACCCCTTCCTGCAGCCTCACTTCTCAGCATGGTCTCTGCTTCCCTGAGTAGCTGGTTGGTCCCAGGTTCTTTGAGGGAGGAAAGGGTGCTCTAGGCAGACCATGTAGTGTTCCTCCCAGCAGGGTGGGCACTGGGATCCACACCCCCCCCAGGCAGGCTTGTCCCTCACCTCACCATCTGCTCCAGCACCTTTCTCTGCTCTGAGCCCAGCACACCCACCTAGACTCTCCCTGCAGGCTCCACCCTCCCTGCTCTCCCCAGGCCTGCACATAGCACTCCCTCCTCAGTAGCTGGGAACATCTTCATTGCTGGCCATGTGGCTGGCACTCCTGTCCCTCAGGCTTTCCTTTTACTATCTATGATTTTCTTTTTCCTTTTAAGGCACAACTTAGAGCAACTTTCCTAATGAAAGCCTGTGGATTCCCATCCCCACCCCCTTTTGATTTCACAGCTTTTTACTTTTGAGCTGTTTATTTTCAAGTCCTTTACTTCATCCTATCTTCTCACTTCCCTACCCATTTCCTCTTTTGTCCATAATGTAGTTGTAGTATGTCTAGCTTATAAGTATCTTGTCTTTTCCTGTGTTCCTACTTGTGTCTGTTCTGGCTGGTGTTCTCATCTGTGCTCTCTCAGTGACCCCCCTCAACCACCCCCTATCAGTAGCCATGCTGTGGCTGGAGCCACCCTCTAGGTTCTCCTGAGAACTGTAATTCCCACCAGCCACAGTCATCAGGAAACCAGAAACACATCAAGTTTCTTACAGCCCCAAGTGTCAAGGGCAGCTCTGGGGCCACAAGTTGAGGGCACATAGTATGGTGAGATGATCTTTATTCCTGGGGTTCTGCTATTCTTTGCCTGAGCTGATCTAATTTTTAAACAGTCAGCAGTATCAACAGGATTAGATTTTTCTCAATCCAAAAGTCCTCAATGTATATGAGTGCCAGTATCTTAGAAACCCTTAGTTCCCTTTCACTACAGGTTAGTAAAGGGGGTATTAGAAAATTTTAAGCCATTTTGCAGATGTGGAAATTGATGCTGAGTTTGCTTGGCATAATACTGATGTTAAACTTGAATGAAACCTCAAGCTAGCCATCTGACCAAATACATATTTTTAAGATGTCACTTTTAGATCTTCAATACTTTTTCCCCATCTTTTATTACCATCTTATTTTATAGATTAACATATTTCATTTTGATATAAAAAACTTCCTCAGATCTTTCAAATATCCATTCTCAATATATTGTTTGACATATTATAGTTAAGTTGTAATAGAGTTGCAACATCCTAGCCTTTAGTGTTTAGAAAAGTAGCCTGTGCATCAGCTATTTTATTTGCCTGCCAGGTGAACCAGGTGCTTTACATTTACACTCAAACTTTCTTTTCTTTTAAATGACAGACATGAATAATTTTAGTTTCCTTTGTATAAGGAACCAAAAGTCAACCTGTGAACTTAGTCATCTTGAAAGAATAACTCTTGGTATTATACGAGTTTTCATTGTTAAGCTTATTAAACCTTAGTTGGATCAGAGAACCAGGCCACCATTTAAAAGCTGATAAGTTCACAATCAAGTGTAATTGTCACTTTCCTTTGGCATGGACAAGAATTCACAGATTCACAAAGGGACATAAGGCAATTGTCCCTTCAGCAAGGTTTTCTGAGAAGGGGGAATATCCGAAACATTTCAGATGTAGAAAAGAAAAATAAAAGGGTCTGAATCCATTCATGCCCTATCTCCATGTGAGAGGTCACTGGGTTTGGTCCTTGTACACCTGGGCCGGATGCCATCTGTATTCCTTACTTAGAAGAGTGGGAAAGAGAAGTATGGATGGGCACTGCTTCCCTTCTCTGAGGGAAGCGATAAAAGGATGAGTCATCTCTGGAAATGTTCTTTAGGGAGAGAGATACAGGTGAAAACATTAAAAGCAAATTTTTTGCTCATATAATCCGGCTTGGGACTCCTTCTGACTGAATACCTTGTGCCCCCTTTGGAAGTTAGACACATGGAAACATCAAAGGAGAGTGTTTGCATCCAACTTTACAGATTTAAAGCACACATGATACTAAGGAGGTTATTAAAAATTTCATCTCATTCTGATTTCCCAAAATTCTAGGTAGCAATGTCAAAATTTGAGTAGTGGTCATTAGAATTTTATGGGCAGCTTTCCTAATGGAGTTTCACACAGTAATCCTCTGGAGACAAATGCAAAGACAAATGCAAAAACAGCTCTCTTGATTTTCAGCTAAAATTTTGACCATGTATGCTCTGATTAAACTAATAGTTATTTGACCAGTATTTCTAAAGATACTGAAGAACTACATAAATGTAATTTGTAAGTTTTTTTTTTAGTAACTCCTCCAGAGAAGAAAATAATCTTTAAATTTGTATGTATGAGTAATGATCCTTTAACTTTAAAGAAGGTGGGGCAGAAAGTTGGAATTACTTTCTCAGAACCATTTTTTTTCCTATATCATTTATACCTTGAAGTTCTTCAACCACCGTGTCACCTAAGAACCATCCTCATTCTGACCACTGGTGCTCATCCCTCCAGCCAATTCCTCTTTTCCATCTTCTTCCCTTGCTGTATACTTTAGCTCTATCATCAGTTTTTTTAGTTTTAATTTTTTCTTATCATTTTATTTGTTTTTCATATATCCCACATATAAGTGACACCATCTGGTATTTATCTTTTTTTTTTTTACTGATTTATGTCATCTACCATGATGCCTCCTAGGTCCACACATGTTGTCACAAATGAGTAAAATTTTTATATTTGATTGCTGAATAATACTCCATTGTATAACAATACCATGACTTTATTTTCCAAGAATTTGGATTGATGGATTGAATGGTAGTTTCATAGTTAGCAAGTGGTATGGATCCTCCACACAGCTTTCCATAGTGGTTGGACCAGTTTGTCTTCCCACCAGCAGTGTAAAAGTGTTCCTTTTCTCTGCATCATCGCCAGCACTTGTTGCTGTCCATTTTGTTTTTGTTTTTTATATGGAACACTCTTACTGGTGTGAGGTGGTATCTCATTGAGGTTTTGATTTTTGTTGTGTTGAGCAATTTTTATATGCTTGTAGCCAATTTTTAATTTGTCTTTGGAGAGTTGTCTAAGCTCTTATGCCTGTATTTTGATGGATTTTGGGCTGCTTTTGTTGACTCATATAAGTTCTTTGTGGATCTTTGAAATCAGACCCTTATCAGTTGAATGGAATGCCATAATTTTTTCTTATTCAGTTGGGTGACTCTCTGTTTTGGTTAATGCCTCTTCTGCTGTGCAGAAGTTTTTGGGTTTGGTGTAGTCCCTGCTATTTGTTTTTCTTCATTTTCTTTGTTCCTGTAGATGTGTCCCAAAGGATGTTTTTATGGTGCAGGTCTTTGAGTGTTTTGCCTGTTTCCTCCTATATGCCTTATGGTTTCAGGCCTTACATCCAAGTCTTTTATCCATATCAAGTTGGTATTTTAGTATGGTATGAGGGAGTAACTGGCAGTCATTTTTTACAAGTCCTCTAGGTCCCACAGCTGGAATGTTCTCCAAGGCTGATGGGGGATAGTGAACCAGTTTTTTTGATGACACAGGCCATAACACTTTTCCATCTTGCTGAGGTAATGCAGCATGATGTCAGCCCAGCACTGGTTTGACCATGGGGAGGGTGGCCCTCAGAACAGCAAGGGACATAGGGAAAGGGCAGGACATCAACTCCAGCAAATGTAAATGGGGCCCCAGAGCAGAAGCTCCTCACTCCCTGCTGGCAGCACCATAGACTTCTTCTGGCTCCTCTCCTGATTCACTTTATTTGGGGTCTCCTCAGGTGAGTGTCACTGCCTGGGGACCCTCCTCAGCCTGGGGGACAGCCTGGGGAGGCTCCCGAGCCCACAATGACACCACAGCAGGTCACTCTGGAGGAGTGAGGGGTGAGTTGCACTGAGCCCTGGGGTTGAACCCAAGGTTTTTGAGCCCATTTCCACCCCCAGAATTAGGGCAAACAGTTGACCTGACTTGTAGGAGAGAGCAGAACTATCTGGGCTTCAGAGGATGGAGCCCAGGAAGTGGCTCAGATATGAACAGACAGAAAGGGGATGGTGAGAAGTGACCCCCAAACATTCTCATAATGATTTATTTGTAGTGTGACACTACTAAGTGGTTGCAAAGAAAAACAAAATTACAACATCATTATTTCTTCTCAGGACTTCACCCAAATCACCTTCCCTGGATTGTCTTAGATGTTTTTATAACACATTCCAGGACAGCAAATCCCTGCTCTCCCTCCTCTCCTGGGGAAGAGCTTCTGCTGAGGCTTGTCATTTCTGGCCCAGATCCCATATGTTCAACCAAGTGATAAACCCAGAGCATCGGGGACCATAGGAGGAGCTGTCTCTTTGGCTGTTCCCCTTGCTCCCCATTCTGTGTCCAGGGTTTTCAGAGTTTTTTGGTTATGCCCAGTGGAGGTCTTGTTCTACCACTCAATGACTAGGAAGTTCTCTGAAGGGTGAGCCCTCTTCAGGTCCTTTTAGGACATTCTCCATGATTATAATATCAGATGAAGAGGAAGCTGTGAGTGAGGAACATGTTGAGAGCGTGGCCAGAAGTGTCCCTGTGATCCAGGCAGGTGGCAGGTGATGCCTGGAGCTGGGCCTGAAATACCCAGGGGACAGCCTGTCTGGTGAGGGACTCACCTGTCCCCCTTTCTTCCTGTGCCCATCTCCTTACCTGTTGAGAGCTGAGTGTAGAGTACAAGAAAGGAAGATGAGAGAGATTATTTAGCTACAGCAGCTAAGGATCCACTGGAAGTAATGAAACAGATGACAATTTATTAAGCAAAGAAAGGGATGTTTATAAAGAACAGAGCAAAATATATGATGAATTCTAAAGGAAGCCATATGGTGAGGGTGTAATAAAATTGGTTAACATACTGGTTCCTGAGAGGTAATTGGGGCAGGGGTATCACTCACAAATTGATTGCTATATCTTTAAGAAATGTTTCTTTAGGTAATCATCAAAGGGAATGGCAATGCTATGTCTCTTCAGAGGTATTCATATATGTATTGTCTCCAGTTTTTCAGGGACAGATAAGGTAGTAAAATGAGGTGTTCCTCATTTCATAGCAGGAGTTCAGTCTGATCTGTGATAGCGCCTGACACCATGGCAGCTGCTAAGAATCCTGTGTACTGACTCAGAACTTTCATCCTTCACACACTGGGGGCCCCGTATTATGGTCAATCTCATCTTTGTTTTCTGTCACCTTACGTTCTGTTTCTTGCAGGCCCCTGAGTCACATCTTGTTAAATACATGAGAAACTTTGTTTTTATTCAATTTGAGCTACTGAAGTGCACATGGATCCAGAATTGCTTATGGGAAATGGTCACACTCCACAGGATGGTGATCAAACAGATTACCTTTGGCCCTTGGGGTCTCTGTTTTAATCTCCACCTCTGTCCACGCCAGACTGCTTGTCAAGCTTTGTCTGTGAAGGTAGCAGTTCTTGCTCTCCCATTTCTTGAGGAAATGAGCCTGGGAGAGTCAGGGTTCCAGAGATCTCCAAGCATGATGTTCAAGGCAGGGAATTATGTTTCTCAGCCTGTGCCCGCTCCCTTGGGCAGGAGGACCCAGATGGAATTGCCCATTCTTCTGCTTCCCTGAAGGTGACCCGGGACAACAGGCAGTGGGCTGTCTTCCAGTCTAGATACAGAGGCTCCAGGAAGAGTGAGTGTGGCCATGAGACTGTACTGGCTGAGGATGTAGCCAGTTTCTGCAGACTGACTGACTTAAACCCCCTTCATTCTCCCCTTGTGACCTGCAGACCATGGTGGAACATGCCAATCAGCGGGATCTGAACATCTGCTCAGGGTCATTAATGGAGAGGCTATTTTTAAAATGGTACCTGGTCCTGGGAAATCCTAATACTGGAGAGGACAAACTGCACTGAGTGGGGTCACACTGGGGTATTGACCCTTCAGGGGGAAGATATGAATTTAGATAGTATGGCTGATGTGCTTTAAGTGTTGTCACTTCCTTCTTTCTAAAAAGCCCACTGGAATCCATTTGTATGCAGGTGTACCAGACCTTGCTAAGGTGTACCAGACCTTACTGTGATGATCTTGGAGGTAGAAGTGAGTGTGGGGGAGGGAGGGAGAAGACCACCTTCCCATTCTCAAACCTGTCCTATTCTGGTGCCAGCCTGGGTCACCTCAGCATCAGGGAAAAAGGACAACATACTGGCTCACTATCTCCCATCAGCCTGGGGAAGCATCTTGAAGCACTGACACTCATCTGAAGAGACCCAAATGAGGGCAAAGAAGGAGAGGAGGCAGAGGAAGGTCATGGTGAGGGGTTGCTGCTCTGGGACTCCTTTTACAACCCCTGGAGCCCAAGTATGGACAGTCCCTATGTACCTTGCTGATTTGAGGACTACCCTCCCTATGATCAAACCAGTCCTATAATGACACCAGCCTGCATCACCCCAGCAAGAGGGAATAGGTGATGACTTGGCTCAATGTCCTATATCAACCTGGAAAAGCATTCCAGCTGTGGGCCCTGGAGACCTTGATACTACCATGCAGGTGACAGGAGCTCAACAGAAACTCTAGGAAAAGGTAAAATGACCCCGGTGTTGTGTCCTCCAGAGCTGGGCAACCAGCATTCAGTATCACTGCACACACAGA
Source organism: Uropsilus gracilis (assembly GCA_004024945.1). Taxonomy (NCBI): domain Eukaryota; kingdom Metazoa; phylum Chordata; class Mammalia; order Eulipotyphla; family Talpidae; genus Uropsilus; species Uropsilus gracilis. The sequence continues at coordinate 15,553 of PVHY01015597.1, read as the reverse complement.
GCCTGGTATTTTGGCTGCTTACTATCAGCTCAGGAAACTCTCTGACGCAGTGAAACACAGGTCAGCTCCATTAAGAATGACCCTCTGAAAGCCCATACATGCAATGTGTGGACCTATATTTAAAATTTTAGTAAAGGAATGTGGGACACTCCTTTTGGATTAGCTTAATGCTCTATGTCTGACCACCATAAATCCCTACTTGCCAAGATTAGTGGGGGACGCAGGGAAGACTCAGATCACCTAGTTTTGCATCAGGACAAGAAACATCTGATGCTGATGATGCAAACCTCCAGCATAAATGTTTCAGATGGAGAGTCTGAGGAGGAGAAGCTGCAGTTTTGCTGGTGAGGTGATATAGGGGATGGTTGCTGATTTCATAACCCACTCAAAACCCCATCAGCAGAACCCCAACAACAGGATCTTCACTTCCATCTTGTAATGGAACCACCTTGATGGAAAAGCATACTGGGACAAAATGTAACCAGAGAGGAGGACCAAACTCATATAAGCTCCTAAATTACAGAAGAATTATGCCTCTGTTTTAAAATTAGCAGAAGGCTAGTGCAAATGTACACCCTTTCCAATCTCTAGCAAATACTGATCTAAAATATACAGAATGGTACTTGATCAATAACATACATTCTAACCAATGGAATAGAATTGAAAGTCCATAAATAAAGCCACGCATGTATGGTCAAGTAATCTATGACAAAGGAGCAAAAATCATTTATTGAAACAAAGCTAACCTCTTCAATAAATGGTGGTGGGAAAACTGGATTGCCTACATGCGAAAAATGATTTTTGGCTACTCCCTCACACTGTATGTGAAAACCAACTTGAAAAGGATAAAAGACTTGAATGTAAGACCTGAAAAAATTAAGTATATAGAAGAAAACTTAGGCAAAACACTCCAAGACTTACACTGTAGAAACATCTTTGAGGAAACATGTACAGGAACAAAGAAAATGAAGGAAAACAAATAGCTGGGACTACATCAAACCCAAAAGCTTCTGTACAGCAAAAGGGATATTAACCATAACACAGAGATACCCAATTGAATAGGAAAAAATATGGCACTCCACTCAACTGATAAGGGTCTTACTTCAAAGAACCACAAAGAAGTCACTTGAGTCAACAAAAAGCACAAAACCCAATCAAAATATGGGCAGAATAGCTTAAAGACAACTCTCCAAGGACAAATTACAAATTGGCTATAAACATGAAAAAAAATGCTCAACCAAACAAACAAATAAACAGCAACAAACAAACAAAAAAAACACAATGTGATACCACCTCACACCAGTAAGAATGGCCCATATAAAAAAATAAAAACGAAAACAAAAAATTGAACAAGTGCTGGTGAAAATGAGGGAAAAGGAATACTTTTACACTGCTTGTGGGAATGCAAACTGGTTTAACTACTATGGAAAGCTCTGTGGAACACCCTCAATTACTGAAAATGGAGCTACCATTCAATCCAGCAATTCCACTTCTAGGAATAAAAAGTCTTGTTATATACCCCGAGTAGTATTATTCCTCAATCAAAAAGACAAACTTAGCTCATTTGTGACAACATAGATGGAGCTAGGAGGGAACATGATGGATAAAATAAGCCAGAAAAAAAGTGATAAATGCCAGATGTTGTCACTTAAATGTGGAATATAGAATAAGTAAAAGGATTGAAAAAAATAAAACTAACAAACTGATGATAGAACTAAAGTATACAGCAAGGGAAGAGGATGAAAGAGGGGAATTAATGAGAGGTATGATCACCAGGGATCAGGATGGTGGTTCATGGGTGACATGGTGGTGGGAGAACTTCAAGGTATGCCATGATGTAAAAAAAAATAGTTTTGAGAAAGTAATCCCAGCATTCTGTCCCATCTCCTTTAAAGTTAAAGGATCATTTCTCATACATACAAATTCAAAGATTATTTTCTTTTCTGGAGGAGTTAGTAAAAATGACTTACAAATTACATTTTTGTAATTCCTCAGTATCTTCAGAAATACTGGTCAAATAACTATTAGTTAAACCAGAGCATATATGGCCAAACTTTTAGCTCTGTTTCTGCATTTGCCTTTGCATTTGTTTCCGTAGGATTACTGTATGAAACTCCATTAGGAAAGCGACTCATGGTACTCATTCAGAAGGATCCTGACTCAAATTATGTGAGTAAAATAAATTTGCTTTTTAATGTTTTTACCTGAATTTCTCTCCTTAAAGAACTTTTCCAGGGAAGGGTCATCTATTTATCTCTTCTCTCAGAGGAGGAATAGGTTTGTCCCAGCAATGCATGTCCACCCATACTTCTCCCCACTTCCCCCTAAGGAATCCAGATGTCACTTGGGTTAGTTGCACAGCTAGCTACCTTTATGCCCTCTCCCATGGAGATGTGGGGTGAATGGATTCAGACCCTTTGATTTTTCTTCTTTTCTCTGTCTGGAGCTTTTCAGATATTCCCCCTTCTCAGAAAACCCTGATAAAGGGAAGATTGCCTTATGTCTCTCTGTTAAACTGGTATTCTAGTTCACAAGAAAGGAAAGCTACAATTGCACTTTATCATGAACTTTTCAGCGTTTAAATTGTGGTCAAATTTACTGATCCAAGTAAGCTTTACTAATCTTAACAATGAGAATACTTAAAATACCTACAGTCATTCTTTCTAGATAACTAAGTTTATAGGTTGACATTTGGCTCCTTATTCAAAGGAAAATAAATTGTTCATGATGTCATCTAAAAGCTAAAGAAAGCTTGTGTGTATGTGTAAGTCACACAGACCACAGGCGGGAGAATGTAACAGCTGGTGCAGTGACTAGAAATTTCTGTCCTAGAAACTAAAAGCTAAGATGTTACAACTTTATTGCAACTTAACTGAAATGTGCCAAACAATATATTGAAAATGGATATTTGAAAGGTCTGAGGAAGTTTTTATATCAAGATAAATGATTATCTGTAAAATAAAATGGCAATAAAAATAGGAAAAGAAAAAAAATGTTAAAGATCTAAGAGTGATATCTTAAAAAATATTTATTTGGTCAGATGACTCTAATGAACTTTCATTTGATTAAGTTTCATATCAGTAGCATGTCATGTAAACCTAACATCAATTTCCGTACCTGTAAAATGGCTTAAGGTTCTCTAATTCCTCCTTTGCTAACCTGTAATGAAAAGGAACTAAAGGTTTCTAAGTCTCTGACACTCATATACACTAAGAACTTGGTGACTGAGAAAAATCTAATCCTGTTGACACTACTGAATGTTTAAAAATTAGATCAGCTCAAGGCAAATGAAAGCAGAACCCCAGGAGCACAGAACTTTTCCCTACCCAGCACACCCTCACCTTGTGAACCCAGAGCTGCCCTCCACCCTCAGGACTGTGAGTAAGAAATTTGCTGTGTTTCTTGTTTCCTGATGGCTGTGGCTGGTGGGGATTACAAGTCTTCAGGAGAACAGGAAGGTGGGTCCAGTCATATCATGGGTGCTGAAAGGGGGTGTCTGTGTGTGGGGGTCACCAGGAGGGCACAGATTATAACACCAGCCAGAACATATGCAAGCAAGAACAAAGGAAAATATGATGATCTTATAAGCTAGACATACTGCAACTAAATTAGGACACAAGAAGAAATGGGAAAGGAAATGAGAAGATAGGATGAAGGACTTGAGAATAAGCTGCTCAATTTTAGTTAGCTGTGAAACAAGAAGAAGGTGGGAATAGGAGACCACGAGATTTTTTTGGGAAAGTTGGCCTAAGTTTTACCTTAAAAGGAAAAAAAAAAGCATAAAAAGGAAAAGAACCAGAAAAACCAGGAGTGTCAGTCTCATGGCCTACAATGGAGATGTTCCCAGCTGCTCAGGAGAGTGCTATGTGAAGGCCTGGGCAGAACAGGGAGGGTGGAGCCTACAGAGAAGGCCTGGATGGGGGTGCAGGGTTCGGAATAGAGAAAGTTGCTGGAGCAGGTGGGGAGGGACAAGCCTGCCTGGGGGGCCCTATGCTGGAAGGAGCATTACATGGACTGCCTGGAGCACCCCTTTCTTCCTCACTGATCCAAGGATCAACCAGTTGCCCAAGAAAACAGAGGCCATGCTGAGTAGCGAGACTGCAGGAGGGGGTCCTGTTTTAACTTGGTTTAACCCCAGGTGGCTCCTGTGCAGGGGAGCTCAAATGCAAAAGCCTCAGCTCCCTGGGAAATGGGCTGCTGGATTCTGTAGTCTCAAAAGGGAGGGTACAAGCTGCCCCCTGGTGCTGCATAGGGACACTGCAGGCCTCCTGCCCAGGTCACAGAAAACAAGCAGTCAGGGCTTCGGTACACAGGCTTTTATTGAGGATGAGGGTCAGGGTGAGTTGTGAGCCATAATCTCCTCAATCCAGGGTATGAATGCAGAGACGCGTGTTGCCACAAAAGGTATCCTAGTGGGGGTGCTTCGATCACTGTAGGACACAATGCCTGCCAGGGTCCAGATTCCCTTCTTCAGGCAGACCAGGGAGCCACCAGAGTCACCCTGTTGGATAGAAAGGTCCTGTTTGCCAACTGATTGTGTAGCAGAACCCTGAGAGAGTGAACAGACACATCATATAATGCCAAGAAATGCTCAGAGGGCCTTGTGCATGGCAGAGAAACTATTTCAGTGATACCAGACTTTGCCTCAGCTTTGGTGTTGGGAGAGCAGGTTCACTGGTGTCTGTCCATCAGCTGGAAATAGCCAAGCTAGGGGTCACCCTAAGAGGGCAGAGCCCCTGGGACAGCACTCCAGGCCTGTATAGACTATCAGGGAACTTGTGTCAGTGCTGGTGCTGCCTCCATGGACAGAGATCAAAGGGAAAGGGCACCTGAATCTGGGACAAGGAATCAGTCTCCAGCCGATGGGACACAGTATTGAGGGGTTGGGGTAGAGCAATAGAGCAATACATACCACAGCGGAGCTGACACCTCTGCCCCCAGCACATAACATTATGTCGAGGCAGATATCATGCCAGTAGTCCTTGCACCTGTCATTGTTTGTGATAGTCACCGTGGCCTCCTGCAGCTTGTTGGGGTATGTAGTGCCTAGAGACAAGAGACCCAGTTGGGTCAGGACCCTCACTTCCTAGGGTACCCTTGCAGAGGAGATTAGAGAAGCCAGAGCAGCCATGCATGACCCCACCCCTTCCTCTAGAAGCATCAGATCCAGAACCACAGCCCGGCAAGCATGGGCCTCAGAGCCAAGAGTTCATTATCCTAGTAACTCCAGGACCTGGGGCCAGTTAGAGCTCTAACAGAGCAGGGCATAGCCCTGTCTGTCTGTCTGGATCCGGCCTGGGTCCACGAATCCATGTGAGGAGGCTGGAACTGTTCTCTGAATATACAGGGACAGGACTGTTCTCTGAATACAGAACCCATACTTGCATGACAGTAGCCCCCTTCCCCAATGTCCCTTGCCCCTGCTGGCCTGCAAAGACCTGGCCTGCGGCCCCATCCTTGACATAACTCAGCATGCTGAGGGAAACAGGAAGAGTATACCCAGGATTGAGGGACACCTGGCTGAACTCTGGGCCCTGAACCCACTCTGGATCCTGACATCAAGACAGGCCAGATGGCAGGTATAACCCCAACACTTAGATCTGGGGCAGCAAGGATGGCATCAGGGGTTGAGTGGGGCAGGGCTACTTAACGAAGCTCTTTCTACAGATCCTGGCAGTGCATGGACATCACAATATGGTAAAACCCCAGCCCATAATTTTGCACAAGGATCTGGGGAAGAACTGGTCATCCACATGGGGCAGGAAAACAGGGGACACTTTGCTATTGAAATGAACCACTGAATTCAGTTTCAGCAGGGCAATGTCACTGTGCAGACTAGGGAGGTTGAACTTGGGGTGCCTAAAGACCTGTAGGTGAAAAGCAGGAGGAAGGGTTAAGAGGATAAATCCCTGGTTCCCCATGTTTCTGGGGACAAACATGAGGGGAACAGGAGAACTGTGAGCCTATCTGCTGGTTCCTGTTGAGCTCTAAGTGGTTTATTTCTCCTCCTGCCCCCAAACCCTCCCCTACCTCCATGGTCATCTAGCTAGGTCTGGCACACCTGAGAAATCCTCAGTTCCTGGCTGTGATGAGGTGAGCGTAGATCATGCAGACCAACCACAACCCTGTAAGCTCTCCTAGAAAGAGTAGGTGTGTTAGGATGTATAAGGAGAGACCAATCCCCTCCCTTGTCCCCAGTTCTCCAGTTGGGCCTCACGTGAAATTGCAGTGGGCGGCGGTCATCACCCAGTTGCGGTTGATCAGGGAGCCCCCACAACGGGGGACTCCACTTCGACTCTGTAGGAAGGAGAATTGTCAACATTGACAGGACACCAGTCATAAAATTTGGGTACCGGCTGCCCTGTGAAGGGCCAATACCCTAGTGTGCATTGGCCCCTCATATGCAATGTCCTCACCAGCAGTGCCACGTGCCAAGGCCAGGTGCCAGGACGAGCTTCCTGCCCATTGATTATCCTGGGTCTGATGCTCAGTTCCGGGAGACTGGCAGGTTCCCAATGGCCTGGGGATTCCCGGGGGTAGAGTGAAGTTGGTTGAAGTCAGTCAGTCTGCAGAAACTGGCTGCAATCTCATCAAGCACAGCCCCACAACCACACTCCATCCTCTTGGTGCCCCTGCATCTAGACCCAAAGATACAACCCTCTGCCTGCTGTCCCTTTTCCTCCTCCAGGGAACCAGAGGGACCAGAATCTCCATCTGGGTTCTCCTGCCTAGGGTAGCAGGTCCAGGTTGGGAAATCAGGTTTTTTTGCCCCTGGCTTCCTTCTGGGAGATCTCAGCCCCTCTAACTCTCTCTGGCTCATTTTTCCAAGAAATGGGGAGCAAGTACTTCTCCCCTCACAGCACAGCTTGACAACAACTCCAGTATGGACAGAGATGGCGATTAAAATCAGAGACCCAAAAGGTCAAGGGTGATCAACCCTTTTGATCAGCAGCTTGAGGAGTTGGACCGGTTCCTTATGCAATTCTGGATCCATGTGCAGTTCAGGAGCTCAAATTGCATAACATTGAAGTATCTCAAGTATTTAATAAGATGTGACTCTCCTGCCTGCCAGATAGGGTACATAAGGTGACAGAAAACAGAGACAGCACCGTCCAGAATGAGGAGGACACACAGGGTCCCCAGCTTGAGCAGGACTCACACACTTGTTCAGGATACAGGATCCTCAGCAGCTTCCAAGGCAGTGAGGATTCAGCCACAGGAAGAGAGGCAGATAGGTGAACCCCTCCCACCAGCCAGGTCTGGCTGCAGGCATCACCTTCCCCCTGCCCGAATCACAGGGGGTACAGTTGGTCACTCCAACAAGATGGTGTCCCACACATAGCCTCCTCCTAATCTGGTCTTATAATCATGGAAAATGCCCTAGAAGACCTGGGAGAGGTCACTCTGCAGAGCGCTTCCAAGTCAGGGAGTGAGGAAGCCAGGCCCCTTTAGAGGGGAACCTGGATTATCATAACTGTGGACACAGCAGGGAGTTAAGTGGTGTAGGGGGAAAACCAAGGGGTACCTCCTTCACCATGCCTGATGCTCTTGATGCTCTGGGTTTATCACATAGCAGGATGTGTGGGACCCGGGTCAGAAATGACAAGCAGGGGCTCAGCAGAGACTCCTACCCAGGAGGAAAGGGATCAGGGGAACCTGATCCTCCTTGGTGTGTCACAGAAACCCGTAGGATAGATCAGGGGAAGGAGACATTGGCTGAATCCTGAGAATAGACACCTGACATTGTACTTATGTTTTTGTTTTGGAATCTAACCACATAGCAGTGTCACACTACAGAAATTATCATTAAGAGAATGTTAATCTCTTAAGGGGATCATTTCTTACCACCACTTCCTGACACTCTGGCCACAATTTTGCTTCTTCCTGAGCCTGTCCCCTGAGGCCCAGATGGTCCTGCTCCAGACCTGGCATCGCCCTAAGGTTCAGAGCTCAGAAGCACTGCTCTCTCCTGCAAAGTAAGGTGAGCTGTCTCCCCTGAGCCCAGTGTTGGAGAGGGGTTCAAAGCTATTGGGCTCAACCTCAGGCTTCAGCCCAACACACCCCTCCATCCTTCATAGTGAACCTGATTTGGAGTTACTATGGGATCAGGAGCTTCCCCTCGGCTGCCCCTCATGCCAAGAAGGGTCCCCAGGCAGCAACACTTACCTGAGGAGACCCTGAGGAGAGCAATACAGGAGAGAAGGCAGAGGAAGGCCATAGTGCTGCCGGCAGGGAATGAGGGATCCCTTTTTGCATCCCCCTGGCATGTAAATCCCGCCCAGTCCCTATGTCCTTTGCTGATCTGAGGGTTGTCCTCCCATGTTTAACCCTATCCAGGTCTTACTCGAGCCTAGGTAACCCCAGCACCAGGGAAAAGGGCAATTCCCTGAATTACTACCCCCATCAGCCAGGCATGTCCTGGGGTAGCATCCCAGCTGCGGGCCCTGGAGGCCATAATACCCCATGCGGGCAGCAGGAGCTCCAAAGAGACTCATGGACCAGGGAACACCACCCAGATTTCTGTGTACCCCAGAGCCAAGCACCCAGCCCTCAGTCTCACTGCACACCCAGAGCCTGGAGCTTCAGCTGTTCACTATCAGCTGAGGAAACTCCCTGAGGCAATAGAAATGTAGAAGCTCAGATCCTTAGGAATGTCTCCAGAACCAGCTCAGACAGGCAGCTCTGGTGCACATGAAGGCAAGGACCTGTCCCACTGCCTGAGCCCAATTCTTTGTTTTTATTTTTCACCTTTGAATTGAGTTGTCGTTATTTAAAGTTTTGCTTTCCATATGGATTCCCCACTTGGAGGAGCAGAAAACTCTGTGTGTCTTCGTGGAGACATGACTAGAAGTTACCATTGGTGCTATGGGAAGTCCAGAGACACTAAGACCTCCTGAAAAAGGAGAGGAGCACCCTGGCGAAATGGGTAAGAAAACAAACCTAACAAACTGGGCACCTAACTAACCTGCAAATAGTAGCACCAGGCCCTTTAAATGCAGCCACTCATCAGGTTCGTTTCAACCCACTCATGCAGTAGTAGCAAGACCAGACTATGTTAAAAGAGGGAAAGAACAAGATTACTCACTAAAAGACAAATTAAACAAAAGTGACTGAGCATACAATGGATCCGCTATGATTATTTTACCAACCAGTTCAGTCTCTAGTTGGAAAACTTCACATGACTCTTTTAGCCAAATGTGTCCAAAAAATGGTGGCTGTCCCACCTTCAAGGCAGGTGAAAAAGCCAATACATCACTGATCCTTACCCAAAGGCACAAGCCAAAGAAACCAAGACAGTGCTGTTGATCCTCCATCAAATGCCAGGGATTCAAACCTAATGAAGAAACCAGCATGCCATCATTTAGCCTCCTACAAGAGGCATAAAATGCACAGCTCCAGCATTCTTTAAGTTTCAGCTCTAAAGTGACCCTTAACTAGCAAGACTCACTTGATGTAACAGCAGAAACCATTACAGATGCCTCATAATGAAGACAACACAGCAAGTTCTCTTCAAGTCTCCAGACAATCCCCAAACTTTGCAGTTTCAAATTTGAAGCAAGTTTTCAGGTACCATGTTTCCAGGTTACTTACACAGGTTACAAGTTTTTCCAACATGGTTCCCTGTGATTCTCACCTGCCCAGGTTGGGAATAGAAGCCCACAGCGTGGATTCCTTCCCTGTCCTGCTGTCACACATGTCAGGAGCAACTCGAAGGCCTCCAGGCCCCCTGCTGCTCCCCTGCTCTCTCCTCTGTGCTTTTTTCTTTCTCCCCCTCACTCTCCATCCACTCCTTCTTAACTCCCCTCTCTATTCTCACAAGAAGTCTTGGCCTCCTTCTCCAAGTCTCTGTCCATCAGGATACAATGGCCACTATCTGAATGCAGCACCACCATGTGAGGCCACAGCCCCCCAATTTCACCACAGCAACCCTATTACTGGGACCAAGGCTGTACACAAAGTGGAAAAATTTAGGCAAAGAGGTCAGAGACCACACACAACAGAATTGGTGGGGGGTGATTACTGTCTGTGTTGGAGACACAGTATACATAAGCCAAGTGTTCATGCTGAAGGGGGTCTGAAAAGTTTAGAAATTTGAACTCCCTTATTGGAGTATGTCATATCTAGTTGGCTTAGATGCTTTTGTAGTGGGCATGAGCTAGACCTGAGTAAATGAGCTTTGTTGGTTCTTTTATCCTAGAGTTTTTAATATTGCCTAAAGTAAGGAGGAGGCTACAAGAATATGAAGACAATTCATGCCTTCAACTACATGCTTGGAGAAAGATGGAACACACCAAGGAGGAAAAGAAAGATGCCCTACATTTGGAAATGAAGCTGGTACCCCAGTATGGGCAGTGTTATTAGTTGGCAAAACTTAAGAATCACCATTACCTGAATATGAAATTTATAGAGGTTAAGAATGAACTGAAGCCAGGGAGAAGAACAATCTCTTTTCTTAGCTTGTTATTGTAAATGTTAAGTAGGGCTTGGTCAATGTTGCTATGCTAACTTAACTCCCTGTGCTAGTTTTCCAAAGCTCAGGTGTAATCATTACTTTTTTTTTTTTTTTTTTAGACTAGGTCTCACTATTTTTGCCTGTGGAACCGCAGGCTCTCGTCTGGGGTACCACAGACTCAAGCAATCCCCAGTCTCAGCTTCCCAGGTAGCTGGGATTACAGATGTGTACCACCACGCCCAGGTATTATTTTCAAACTAGATCTCACTACAGGTCCCAGGCAGGACTCGAACCGTGATCTGTGGCCATGGCCGCTTCATAGGCTGAAGTTTACAGGCATGAGCCACTGTGCCCAGCCTCAGGTGTAATCATTATTGAACCAAACCAGAGTGTGATTGATATTCCTATCATCAGGATTCATGATGGGAAGGGGAACAAGGAAAAGGGGATAAAAGAGAAAGGTGTAGGGACTATATGAAAGGAGAATTTGTAGCATTTGAAGATCAGAAGATAAGAGAAGAGAAGAACTGGTCTGGCATCAGGCATCTGGAGCAGAAACTGACACTTTGGCTTCAAAAGTAGCACCATGAGCTGTTGAAAGTTTTGGGTCTCTAATCATGAAGTGCTGAGCTGCCCTGATGACACAGAGAGGAGAACAGGAAAGAGAGGAAGAGAGAGAGAGATTTGAGTGTGGACCTTACCCCATACTGACTACATTGACTGAGGACTGAACACAAAGACATAACCTTGTGGTTTCAGACTGAGCTATACTAAAACTGAGCCAAAACCCACGCAGCTCCCTGAGGAGCAGAAGTGGGATTCCTTTCTATTTGGGACACTAGTGATGGTGTGAACAATTAGACTCTTTTAGTTTGTCTTTTCATATTTGTAAATAAACCCCTGTGCTTACCCTTATCACAAATGTTTTATCACTGGGCAACTGCTTGTGTGAAGGTAGAAGAATTCACATGGATTAAAATTAAAAAGGGGTGGTTCCCTCACCTGAAAACAATCTGAATCAAAGTAGATAAAACAAGGCCCAACACAAAGTTCAAATCTCCAAACTCTCTAGACTCCCTCAGCACTCATCATCAGCTCACACATGCTAAGGCTCATGAGTGCAACTATGCCAGACCATTGTCTGTTTTCAGTAAAATCTCATGTCCTCTCTGCTTTTCTGTTCTTCTGGAGCCCATGCTATTCCCAACAGGTAACGCCATGGTTGTCCCAAAATGACAATTCTCTCACCAGCCTGGGCCGATGCTCACAGGCCATGGTCAATCTCTTTTTCTGCCTCAACTCTGGTCCCACAGCCAGGCTTCCATCTTCTAAAACATGCAGAGTCCCACCTTTCTCTCTCATCCTTTCTCTCTCATTTTTTGACTTCTAAAGAGTAAGTTTAATGTCTATTTTATTTTTTTATAAATTTTGCTTATTTTTAGTATCATGTGACACCATTCCTCTTTGTAAGATTGTTAGTTCCCTTGGAAATGCCCCCCACCCCGATCACTCCATCCCCCTTTCTCTTTACTGTTTCCTGATCCAAGTTTAGCCCTTAAGTGTCTCTCTCTCTCTCTCTCCCTCTTTTCCCCCCAGAGCAATGTATTTTTCTGGGGTGTGGTAGGCCATGCATCTCCTAATTCTCATTCACAGGTCTTTAGGCACCCCACATTTGACCTTTCACATGGGCACAGTCACATTGCTCTCCTGAAACTGTAATCAGCAACTCATTTCAACAAAAAGTGTCCTTTCTTCGCCTACCCTGTGTGAATGACCAGTTTCTCCCCAGGTCTTTGTGCAAAATTATGGGCTGGGGGTTCACCAACATTAATGGTATGTGACCCCAGGCTGGCTCCTCTGGAGGTGGTGCAGCATTGGGCAGGTAGAAAGCTAGGAGCTCCCATTTGGTTCCACTTGTGTTTCATGCACATGTGAGCAAGTCTTGACTGTGTCCACAATTGTACTACACTGTCTTCTTGAAAACCTTCCCTAACACATGGACATGAGATCATGATGTCCTTGATCTGCATTGGGGTTCTATAGACAGAGCTCCATGCAGCAGTCCTGCTCCACTCAGACCTTGCTATCCATCCTTGCTGTGCTCAGGTCTGAGTATTGGTGATATACCCACCATCTGAGCTATCTGGCGTCATGATCCAGAGTTGTCTCAGGTCCCAGAGTCCAGCTAGGTGGCCCTTCAATCCTGGGGCATAACTGCCTGTTTTCCCAGAACCCTGAGTTCTCTCCAGATTACGGATGCAGGCCAGATCTTTGCAGGCCAGCAGGTGCAGGTTGGCAGTGGGAAAGGTGGCTCCTGCAACCCAAAATGGATTCTGCAGTCATAAGACAGTCCATGTCCCTGGGGAGGAAGACTAAGTGTGGGTATCCTATCATGCTCTGTGTTAGAAAACTGACTGGCCCTCAGGGAATTGTGTTACTAGGACAGAGAGCTCTTGGGCTTTGAGATCCATGCCTGCAGGTCTGTGGTCCTAGATCTGGTGCTGCTGGTAGAAGTGGGGGTCAGGCATCCCTTTAAGGCTGCCCCCCATCAACTGGAGAATGACTCCTTTTCCCAGATCAAGGTACCCTTACCTTTGGGTCTGTGTCCATGAAGGCAGCACCAGCACCGACACCAACTCCCTAATTATCTGCCCAGACTTAGGACGCTGCCCCAGGGTGCTACACACTTAGGTGACGCCCTCACTTGGTTATATCCAGCTGATGGATAGACACCAATGCAGCTACTGATCCCCCAGACCTAAGCCGGTGTAAAGCTAGCCAGCCATTTAAATGGTTTCTTGGCTGAACAAGGGCCCACCAGGCATTTCTCGGCAACGCATGATGGGTCCAGTCAGTCTCCAGTGTTCAACCACTAGTCAGTCTGCAGACAGGGCCTTCTTTTCCCATAGGATGACTTTGGTGGTTCTGTGGTCTGCTGGAAAAATAGAGTTTGGACCCTGGCTGGCATCATGTCTATTAGCCATTAAAGATTCCCCACCATTGTACTTTTTGTGGTGACACGTGTTTCTGCATTCAAACCTTGGTTTGAGGAGATTGTGGCTCAAAATTGATCCATCCTGATCCTCCCATTCTAGCGCCTCATCCTCAATAAAACCCTCTGTACAGAAGCCCTGACAACTTGTTGTCTGTGACCTTGGCAAGTCGACTGCAGTGACCATGTCCACTTCAAGGGAGTGGTGTGCATCCTTCTTTCCAGGCTGCAGAGCCCAGTAGCCTCTGTTTACCCGGGATCTGAGGCCTTTGAATCTGGGCCTCCCTGCTCAGGAGCTACCTGGATTGGACTCCAGGACCCCCTCTTGCAGCCTCACTTTTCAGCATGGTTTATGCTTTCCTGGGCAGCTGGTTGGTCCCAGGATCTTTGAGGAAGGCAGGGGTGCCCAAGGAAGACCATGTAGTGCTCCTCCCGGCAGGGTGGGCACTGGGATCACAGAGCCCCCGGCAGGCTTGTCCCTCCCCACTTGTTCCAGCATCTTTCTCTACCCTGTGCCCTGTACCTCCACCCAGACCCTCCCTGAAGGTTCCACCCTCCTGCTCTGCCCAGGCCTGCACACAGCACATACTTCAGAGCAGCTGAGAACATAACATGTCCATCACAGGCCATGCAGCTGGCACTTCTGTCCCTCAGGTCTTGCAGGTTCTTTTTTTTTTTCCCTATGATTTTCTTTTTCCTTTCAATGCTGAGCTTAAGGCATTGATAATAACCTTTCCCAATAAAAGCTGGTGGTTGGTCTCCCATATACACCCTCTTCTGATTTCGAAGCTTCTTACATCTGAGCTGCTGATTTTCATGTCCTTTTCTTCATTCCATCTCCCAACTTCCCTTCCCATTTGTCTCTTGTCCATGATATAGTTGCAGTATGTCTAGCTTATAAGTTTCTCATCTTTACCTGTGTCTCTGCTTGTGTCTGTTCTGACTGTTGTCCTCATCTAAGCCCTCCTGGTGGTCCCCTATAGACACCCCCTTTCAACAGCCGTGTTGTGGCTGGACCCACCCTCCAGGTTCTCCTGAGACCATCATCACCACCAGCAACAGTCATCATGAAACCAGAAACACAGCCTGTATCTTATTCATAGTCTGAGGGTGGAGGGCAGCTCTGTGGTCACAAGTGAGGGCATTTGGTGTGGGGAGATGATCTATGTCCCTGAGGCTTTGTTTTTCTTTGCCTTGAGCTGATTAATTTTTAAAAGTTCAGCTGTATCAACGGGATTAGATTTTTCTCTATCCACATGACCTGAGTGTATATAAGTGCCATGGACTTAGAAACCCTTAGCTCCTTTTCATTACAGGTTAGTAAGGGGGGATTAGAAAACCTTAAGCCATTTTGCAGGTACAGAAATTGATGTTGAGTTCTCATAGCGTAATGCTGATATTACTTAACTGAATGAAACTTCAAGCTAGCCATCTGAACAAATACATATTTTTTTTCCACAGGAAATTATATTTTATTCGTATACTTCCCAACTCACATGATTCATACTTTTTCCTCATTTGGCTGATATACTATCTGGTCAATGATAATAATCTTGGCATATCAACTTGAGTGGCGCGAGGGGCAAAGTAATTCTGTCCATAGCATAGCTGATATCATTACTGATCATTTAGAACATTTTTTTCATTTTCCCAATTTTTTATTGGTGAGGTCATTTATGGCTTTTGTCAAAGTTCTGTTAAAATTTCTTGCTAGGTGAGCTTGTGATTTCAGGACATTCCAACTGTTCTAACACACTCTCATTTTCAGTTGTGACATACAGATAGCAGTTTTCATCATTTTCCTCATGGTAATATCATTGATAATGTCAACATGTCCTGTCAGATCTGCAGAAAATTGACTTAAATAATTCAAGAGATACTCATGAGGTTATTTTAAAAACTATTCATTGTCTTAATTACTTCCTCACTGCAATCAGAACTTTTTTGCTCAGTTTTTCACTATGTCCATGTAGTTTGTATCATTTCATTATTCATCTCTTTCATTTCATACAGGATTCATTTATATGGATTTTCCCAATGTTTTATGAATGGTCTTTTATTTTTATTTATTTATTTATTTATTTATTTATTTATTTATTTATTTATTT
>PVHY01015596.1:0-35657 GCA_004024945.1 Uropsilus gracilis | reverse complement strand
CTTACAGGCATGCACCACCATGCCCGGCTTGTGTATACTTTTTTAGTGAAGGTTAAAAAAATTGAGCAAATATAATGAGCTACTAATATTAGTTAAATACTCAAAAGTAAGTATTTGTGAGACTACCTGTCATCAGAACAGGATTGAATGATTGGGATTGAAAATCAGTTTCTCAGTCTATGTTGAGATTATTGGGTGGGTTAGTCAGTGAATAGAATAGTTTTTTGGAAAACATAATTTATGTGTGGAAAGAGATTTGGCAGATGATTCACAAAATTTTGCCTAATATCAAGTTCATTACAAGATCATCCTAACTAGTACTATTAATATTTGTAGCTTGGCATGAGAAGTTAAAGAACACCAAATTTTTATCTTTGAACACTTTGGGAAATAAAAGATGAATTAGTGAAAATTTTCTACTAGTTGATGTAGACAATAACATGCCTCACTGTTGTCCAAATCTAATTAAATGTACTGTCTTACATGTGTTTAAATTCTATTTTAAGCCAGGCACCGTAGCCCGTGCCTTTAAGCACCACCTAGAGTGCATCTGAGACTAGGAATCGCTTGAGTCCTCGGATTCGAGACCTGCCCGAGGCAACATAGCGAGACCTAGTCTACTAAAATAGCTGGGTGTGGTGGTTGGTACATGCCTGTAATCCCAGCTACCTGGGAAGCTGAGGCTGGGGATCGCTTGAGTCCGTGGTACCCCGGGCAACGTGAGCCTGCGGTTCCCTGGGCAAAATAGTGAGACCTGATCTCAAAAAACAAACAAACAAACAAAAAACCAAAAAAATTCTATTTTAAGAGTAAAATCATGATTTCACACCCAAATTTTTATTGCTTTTGTTCCATTCCCCAATTTTAAAATACTTCAATTTCAACCAATATATGATACTGGGGACTTCTAAGGTTTAACTATTTATTTCACTCCCATCAGGTTCATTGTAAGTGTTCTCAGGTGTCTGCGATAGAGGGAAAATCCCATAAGTTTAAAAGAATATAATTTTAATTTTTTAGCTGGACTTGTCATTGATAGCTATTAACTTTCATGTAAACTCCTGTGGTGAAATCAGTAATTTCTTATTTTCACAAGCATGTGAGCAAAGATAGAATTTTAAGTAACAAATCATTTGTTTTAACTAAGCACTTGCTTGGAGGAAGTGCTATTTCTCCAATCATACACTTTCAAAACAAATCAAACTCAGTTCTCTTTACTTAAGGGAACCTTTCAAAGTCAATACTCTTCTATTCTCAGGAACTTCTATATCAAAAGGGGATACTTTTTTCTTTGCCTCCAAATACTGGCATGGTCTTATATTGAAGCCCTCAGGTTTGGAAACTTGCAAATTGGTATGATGATTTCATGATGAAACTGCCTGTTAGGTTGACATTGTCTGTTAGTGAGCTTGAATGAGCTTCAATTTGAGACAACTCTGAATAGCAGCGCATACTTTGTTTTGTTTTCCTATCAGGCAGGTCTTGAAATGTCTCTGCATATTGATATTTAAACAAAATTTTAGGTTTTTCATAACCTGAAATATTTCATATGCATTTCTTAGTTTGGATACTGTTTCTAATATTGCCCCATTCCAAATTCATTTTTTAAAGCCCAAACTTAGTGTTCAGTTAAATATCTCGATTGAATTGGGCAGGGCGAGGAGGGTGTAAGGAGAATGTGTTTTACCCTGTAGGCTCTGGAGAGCTTCCTTATAGGTGATTATCCAAGAATAGGAAAAAGGTTTTTTTTTGCATTAAGATCTTTCTAAAGTTTACTTTTGCAAGCATTCTAGATTTAAGAAGATTCAACTTGAAATGTATTTGAATATAGAAAAGAAAGTTTCATTAGTGGGATAACAGCATTCTCTGATTGCCAAACTAATGCCAGTCTCTCAAATAGCTTTCAAAGAACACATCATTGGAAAATATTTTTCAGTGGACTTGCTTCATTCTGTTTTAAAAATAGTAGCAGCTACTTACATGCACTTACACTGCACGTAATTTGTGTTGTGTTTTTATAAGGTAAATTTTTGTATTTTGTAAAATGCTTTGAAAGTAGCCTACAAAGTTATTTTGCTTCCTTGTCTCTGAAAGCAGAGGTGTGAGAGAAGGCAGGTGGCCTCAGTAGCTTCTTGGTGTCGTCAAACCTAGTTCTCTCTCTAGTACCAACTACTCAGATGCACTTAATCAGGATGCTGGAGTGTCACTTAAGCAGCGATTTGTGCCTATAAAAAGAGAAATATCAGGCTGGGGCTGTGCAGAAAAAAAATATTTTGATCAAAGTGTGAGGAGATAGAAACTATACCAATTTGAGCACATTTGGCTCCAATAATGTGTAATTTGTGGTGAAAGGGGAACATGTAAGTTAATGTTCTTAAAAGAAACATCAGAATTTCTCCTTAAAAAATATTTACAAAAAAGCTGTTTGAAGGTGAGCTGTTTTATTCCATGGTAGAAATCTGTAGCTTAAATGTACAGATGTTATCATAAAGCTTAAGTTCCCTTGTGAATTTGAATATGTAATATCAGATGTTATTCACATCCATATGTTAATACTTTACCATCAAGATATGTAATAAAAGAGTTGTTAAATATCTTTAACTGTAAAGTGCTAGTAAACTTGTTCAAATGGGTGAGGGGGAAAGGGAAATAACATTCTCTGAGCACCTACTATATGTACAAGCTCTGGTTACATATCTTAATCTTTATGATTCCACAAGGTAGATTTAAATTTTCATTTTACAGATGAGGAAACTAAGTCTCCAGAGGGTTTTTATTATAAACTTCCTAAAAATGGTTACCAAATGGCAGAACTTGAATTTGAACAGATCTGCCTGACAGCAAAGCTGTTTTTGCTGAAAATCTCCCCTCATATTTCATAAAATGTTAACTCCAGCCTGTAGTCACCATCTTTGCTTACGGGCATTGGAGAGAGGTATGAACTGACCAAGCCTTAGTTCCATAGTGGAAAGATGTGGGTGGAATTTAAATGTGGTAAGAGTATGTAGGGTAAATGAGTTATCAGGGTTGTTGCCCTTTTGCCAATAGTCTCTGTGACCAGCACCTGTGGTATTTTGCCCTCCCAATGACTGTGTACACCTGGGCTAAAAGGTCAGTGTCACCCTGAGGGGAGGGGGAATTTGAGGGGAGACTCAAGTGGCTGTTTCCTTGCTGACTGGATTCCCCAGTTAACTATTAAAAACCCTTTAAAGATAATGTCAAGGGCTTCAACATTCTTTAGCTGCTAGAACCAATGATGAACCTACCCATATTGGGATGGTTGCAAAACAGAGTGGGTTGTTTGTAGTGTCTTGTTTGTACTTCAGAGAGAATATTTTTTCTGTTTCTCTCTTCAACATCAGGGTATACAAAGAGATTCTTTTGGAATTGCAATAAGGTACTGAGGTCTGAATTCTTTTTTAATGTTTTAATATATTTAATGCAAGATTTTTGTATAAACCACTACTTAGTTTGGGGTAATTCTATCACACCCCAAGATGAATTTCCTATGAAAGTTGCTAAATTCCTATCTTTTCATAACACATAATAGCAACACCTTATGCTGATAAGATGTTCTTTCAGAGTGCTCTGAATTCACAGAATGGATTTATAATTTTTTTTTTATTTTAGTATTTTTATTTTTGGATTTGTACTTGCCTTGCTCTTTTTGAGCCCTGCCTTAGAGGCATTTGTTTTTAAAGTCTTTCTTGGCGTTCCTTGCCTCTTTGTTTCTTTGTTTCAAGTTTTGTCTGGATGTACTTATTGCTGGTATGGGCAGCTCTGAGTGGAGGCTAACCAAGAGGGGTCTGTGGTGAACCCCCCCCACTGCACTCTGCTCAGCAGGCCTCAGGTGTGCGACACCCCACACCGGCTGCCCCAGCTGTTCCCGGAAGCAGCCCCTCGCCACGCCCCTTCCCTACCACGTGGGGGAACGAGGGACCGTCGTCGCGCAGCAGGCGAGGTGGCTGCCGATGTTGGAGCCTCCATCGGTGTGGGCCCACGCAGCCCTCGCGCGTGACCGACTCGCCTTATTCACCCTCTAGAGGCAGACTAAGTCATTGCACACGAGGGTGGCGGCTCCGCCGTCATGGCGGGGTCATGGGGGGGGCACGGGCTGAGCTGAGCTCTTGGCCGTGCGGCACCCAGAGGTCTGAATTTTATGTTAGTCATCTTCAAGATTATGCCATTTAAAAGCCTTTGCTGGATCTTTTTCAGAAGCGTATACAAGGGATTAGTTAAGCGTTAGCAGATGAGAGAGTGCAGAGTGTAATGTGCAAAGGCAGAACTAGTAGCTGCTTTGAGGCTATCAACTATATTAACTATATCTAAGAGATTGTTGGGGGAAGGGATTAGTGAACATTAACATTGATTACAGGAATTTGATTCAGTCTAATCTGTATTTTGCTCCAGATCTAATATTTTAATTTTGAAAAGGGAGATATGCTGAGTGAACTCAGCAGATGCTAGGAGGCCTGGTGAAAGTCAGCTAGCAATTCCCATTACACTTAAGACAACCAGAAAAAATAAACAGGGCTTTTGCAAGAAAGTTTTACATGTTCTCCCTTTATCATGTCAGCCTTGGTTGGGTGGGTGGTCTTACAATTCTGGAATTTTGTTAGACTGTGCCTTAATTGTAAATACAGGATTTCAAAGACTTAATGTACATAATCTCAATTTTCCCCTGTTGATTACTTGTTGAAATTACAATATTTTGGATACACTGGGCTAAATAAAAATATACTAAAAGTAATTTCCCCTGTATCTTTACTTTTTTATTAATGACTAGATTAAACCTAGGTTTTAGGTGTGTGTCATTAAAAATCAATGTGTATATACTACATTAAATTATTAAACATCCAGTTATATCCTTTACTGTACAATAGACCCCCTTTCCCCATTCTCCTTTCCCATATCATAATCTCTTTCTACTTTTTTAATGTGGCTACTAGAAATTTTACAATGCCTATAGGGCTAATATATTGTTACTAGTTGACTGGAATGGCGAATAGACAGTACTGCCTGAAGCTTTCTCCCTCAGTGAGTGCTTCAGAGTGATAAATATGGAAGAGATTCGCAGTGGCAGTAGTTGAAGTCTTCCATCAAGTTAAAAGTTTTTTTGCCTTTTCTACTCATTATATGAGCCTGGTATTTAGAACACTCCCACTTATTCAATACTTCAAGTTCCTATGTGGACGCCTCTTAACAGTTACTCACATTTAATTTTGTTCAAGTGCAAGTCTATCACATATTAAGGGCATCCTTGCTCCCATCCAACCACCTATCAAAAATCTTCAGTTTTCAGATCTTGCTCTTTCTGCCAGGGTTCTCACCAGTTTGCCAGAGCAATGGCATAACCAATGTGGTCATTCTTGCATGGAATCATCAAAAACAACCAAAGAAATGGGAATTATGTGGACCAAAAGAGATAATATTTATCAAGTTGAGGACTTTTAAGGTAAAAGAACCATATTCTAATAATAAATTATGATTTGTTTTATTGCTCATGCAGAGTTTATACAAAGTGACTCTGAATCATGAATTTGGTCTCCCTTTGCTTTCTGCAGAATACCAGGCTTAGCTGGGTAGTGGAGCACAGTATATACAAGAAATATTATAGTGTATAGATTCCACATTTAACTTTAACTATAAACCATCATTTCATACTTTCCAAGCAAGTTATTTTCATCATTACCCTTTGAAGGGTAAATAAGTTTTTCAGGGTTTTTGCCCTTTTTCCATTGGACTCTTGACTAGCACCTGTTAATATTGTGCTTTTCATGACTGTACATGCCTGGGCCCATGGGTGTGTGCATGTGTCAATGGGCAGTCACCCCAGGGTGAGAGCCCTCGAGAAGGGGAGCACAGTGAAGGAGAGAAGTGAGCACAAGAGAATGCCCCTCTGCCCTGACTGGTATGTCTATAACTGCTAAAACCAATAAAGAACCTACCCAGATGTGGGATGCCTGCACTACAATTAGCATCATGAACAGGTTAGTTGTGAAGCTGTGATTCCAACACGGGCAGCATATTTCTTCATAAAATTTAGACATTGCCATTAACTGTGTCTGAAAAGCACAGAGGTAAAAGCTGGCCTGAACAAGATAAGGGTACTTCCTTCTTCTACTTTGTTGCAAATCCCAGGTGGGGAAGAGAAAATGAATCACCAAAAGGGTGTGTAAAAGGGAAACTGGAGCCTCTGGTTTTCAGGAGAGGAAGGAAAAAAAAGAGATAAAAAGGAGCAGAAACTGGGAGAACAGACTTTTGGAAAGGGAGAGACACAAGAATGATGGGCAGGTAAAGAGTAGCCTGAGTGACCAAGCTGGGTGGAGAAGCCCCCTGTAAGAGTGAGATGCTGGTGGTAAAGAGCCATGTGGGAGAGTGGCCAGCAGAAGAGTAGCCAGTGTGGAGAGCGTGGCGCCACAGCAAGGTGGCATGGAAAGATGGTGCCTGGAGATAGCCAGGGATTTGGAAAGCTGATTTTGCTTCAGCATTTGTTGAAAGGGTTTGAAGAGACTTGGAGAAGCAGAGCAGCTCAGAACGCTGGAGAGAGAAGAATCAAAGAGAAGATACTGGAGACTGGACTTTGCAGAGTGCCTGCCTCAGTTTTGGAGGGGCAAAGGGGCACCATTATGGACATGTGTCTTTCAGACTTTTGGGACTACAAATGGTGACTGGAGTATGGGGTAAGTTAACTGGCCACTTGTGGCTTTAAGGACTTTGTTTTCCCAATTAATTTTCCTTTTAAATAAAACCCTGTTGTCAA
The DNA here is from genome assembly GCA_004024945.1 of Uropsilus gracilis. NCBI lineage: Eukaryota > Metazoa > Chordata > Mammalia > Eulipotyphla > Talpidae > Uropsilus > Uropsilus gracilis. The sequence continues at coordinate 28,894 of PVHY01015596.1, read as the reverse complement.
ATTGCATTTGACTGGCAACTGCTAGTGCAGGTGGTAAGAACCTGAAAGAATGTGGGTGACAGAAGCCACATTTTAAAAGTGCTGCCTTTTTCCTTTGGCTTGTTGGTTAGAGACTTCTGCCCTATTTTGACCCGATTTCAGTTGCACTACACCCTTTAAACACTTTATAATATTTTATCTTTGATATTGAAATTATTTTTAAACTAAATTTCAGGAGAATCCTATGTAGGGAGATTGGCAAACATTTCTGAATTTCTTTGTATCCCAAGAGAAAGCTAAGCCTTTGAATTATTGAATTATTCATTTATTTATTGACTCAGTAATATGAGTCTTCTACCTTAGGAGAAAGAAAATGTTCATAGGATAATCATAACTTAAGGTTAGCTCAACAATATGTTCTGCATAGATTTTTTTAAAGCAAAAAGTTCCCCCACCCTCACCCCCATCAGTATTTACCAAATGTCTGCAAATGCATGAACTCTTTCTGCTACTGTTCACATAATCTCTTATGCAGGCATTGAATGCATCAATTCAAGTCAGCTGGAACCAAAAGGAACACAATGTTCCTAAGAAATGAAGGGAAATTTAGTGGTACATCAATAGTTTCAGTAACTCCTAATACAGGTTTATCCTCCTTGAAGAATAGATGGGTTTATATTAGTGTATTACGAAAAACCTGGGCATTATAAATCACATTTGATACACAAGCAGTCGTTTAGTGGCACGAAGGGAAAAATGCTCAGGGGTCTAATCTATCTTGTGTTATAAATATTCATATTATAATGATCCTGCCTGATCAAGGTATTATATATGTTGACATAGTAATGACTGACAACAGAGCAGAGTAATGTAAGTTATCAACCTCTTGTTTAAGAAGATATGGCAAACAGGCCTGCTAAAAGCAAGGACAGGTAAAAACTTGGCTGTGGAGAGACCCCACCCTAAATAAAAATTAAAAGGTGGTCATAAGATACCTCTGAGAATTGGCATAAATATAGGCACAGATGTTGAGGCAATTTGAGATGCATATGATTCCATACCCCTATTTCCCAGGTTGTGTGGATTCTAGCCTTGCAAAGTGGCATTCCATCCTCCATGCAAACAAACTGATTTCTGGAACTCTCTGGAGACAGGCTCCTCTGCTTTGCCAGTCTCCAGAGCTTTGTCAAGAGGTTCATTATCTTTTCTCCTCTTGCTTCCAACTTAAGTGTATGCTTATACACTTAAGTGTATATTTTTGCAATGTTGAATGCACTCCAATTAATTCATGTTGTGGTAATATGTATTTGCCTTGAGTTGTGAGTGAAGCCTTCCCACTGAGCACTCTATTGCACTTTAGAGATCAAAACCATATTACTCCAAATTCCATGTTTTGAGAAGGAAGATCTAGTGATTGAAGTTATGCAAGGAGATGGCCTGGGCCTGCTAAAACATGCAAAACAATCAGAAAGATAGATACAACTTTTAGAAGAAGCTTCAAGTTTTCTCTTTTTTAATCTCAGTCAGTGGGTCTCATACTTCTGGAACTGGTTGTACCTGTGTTGTCCACTATAGTAGCCACTGACCATATGTCAAATATATTCAGTCATGATTCATTTATATTAGACTTCCATTCTACCCAACTAACTTTCTCTTCAGTAACAGAGTGGGGTTAAGGTTATAACTTTTGGTTATTTTACCACATAGTGATAAAACATGTAATTATGACCTCCGTGGCACTATTTTTTATGCTACTGATTTGGATTTTATATACAAGTCTGGGTACAAGTTCAAACAAGTTCAAACAGCATGTTAAGACAACTAACATTTTATAAAGGAATACTCATGTATAAAAATACTGTACAATCAAGAGCATCGTTTTGGTTTAAAAGCAATTATTACCTTAGGAAATCAAACAAGGAATTCATTCTCTGATATATTTATTACAACTGTACTTTGGCTCACTAATGTAATGTAGTGAAATGTTTTTATTCATTTATTTTTGAGTCTAGGTCTCACTATGTTGCCCGGGGTAGTCCTGATCCCATAGACTCAAGTGATCCCCAGCCTCAGCCTCCCAGGTAGCTGGGATTACAGGTGTGTGCCACCACACCCAGCTATTTTTTGAGTCTTGGTCATTATGTTGCCTAGGGTAGTCTCGAACCTGTGGACTCAAATGATTCCTAGCCTCAGCCTCCTGAGGCTGGGATTAAAGGGGTGCACCACTGCACCCAGCCAACATGTTTTTAATATATTAGTGTTGGGGGTAAGGCGACACTTATAAACTGCATGTCACACCAAGCCATTGTCTATCATTGTATGCATACTGACAGTGATCTGTAGTGATTGCACCTGAGACCACATATTAAGGTGACTGATAAAAGGGTTTTATTACTTTTCAAAATGTATATCCCTTCATCTTAACTAAAAGTACTACAGAAAATCAGATACATTGAATATTTTACATACTACTCTAATCAATATTTGAAACCTGAGGCTGTCTTGAGGAGAATTCCCTTTCTGATTTGCCAAAGCTGTGAGAGAACACTAACATCATGAAGTCAGTTACAGGGAATATTGACCTCTTGAGTGTCACAATCTCATAAGTTTATGGAGCTGACTTAATACATCATGTGCAGGTCAGATTATAGGACAAGTCAGCTCCAAGTATTTCACACATGCATGAACACAGAAACTATTGTATCCATCACCAGATAAAGCTTAGGGATAGCCACTGACATCTGGCAAATGGTATGGCTATAAAACAGTATGGTGAGGCCAAGGCCTCATACTACAGAAAATTAGATAGGGTACAACCATGAACAGGAAAGGAAAACCAGGACAGACTAAGAGAAGTGAAACTGCCAAACTAGGAAAACAAGTTCTTCAAAGGAGATTTCCACAAAATTTACTTTACCCACCCACAAGCTTGATCTGGACAAAGCAGATGAACAATCAAGAGAACCAAAACATGCGAGACAGGAGAAACAACTATGGAAACAAGATGTCACAAAGCACTCCTATACGCTAACTGGGTCTGGAAGAGCCAAGACTTCATTTTGGAGATGCCTTCTAGGAGAGCAAGGTGCCCCTCCCCACACTACGGGAGAGGAGAGGAAGGCCACAGACTGAGGGCATTGGCCCCACAGCAAAACTGCAAACTGAGGTAGAGGAGATGATCTACAATGGCCACTCACAGATGCCTATCTCCACAGAGTAACTTCTTCACCGACACTGGCAGTGGGTGAGACCCCCTAAATCTGATGCCAGCAAAACAAGAGATGGGATTGGAGAAGACAGCCTCCAACGAGAGCATGGACAGACCACAAATAGATATAAACTGGCCACCTAATGCAATCTTTTTGTTGTTGTTTGTTTGTTTTTTTGAGACTAGGTCTTGCTATTTTTGCCCGTGGAATCACAGGCTCACGTTGCCCAGGGTACCATGGACTCAAGCAATCCCCAGCCTCAGCTTCCCAGGTAGCTGGGATTACAGGCGCACACCACCACACCCAGCTATTTTTTGGGACTAGGTCTCTCTGTGTTGCCCTGAGCGGGACTTGAACCGCGATCCCTAGCCCCAGCTGCTTCATAGGCTGAAGCTTACAGGCACAAACCACCGTGCTCCGCTACCCAATGCAATCTACCAGCAAGGTCTACCTGGTTCCAACAACACAGTCCCTCACCCAGTGAAAGAACACAGCCACAGAAAAGAGAGACTAAATGGATTCAGCACAGACTAGTAAACAACAAAGAATGGGGTTTGAGAGAATGGAGGGGGCACTAGAGGGAGGAGGGAGGGAAAGGTATCCCAAGAATCATTTACCAAGGTTGTGATTTAAAGAATAAAAATAAACAAACAAACAAATAAATAAAAAAGAATTCATTTACCCAGCGGGAATAAATCTTAACAGATATTTTTTATCTGAGCCACAGCTGAGAGTTTTATTAACTGGGTAACAACATAGTAAAGATTTTATTCTTAATAGTCACCACTCCAATTTCAGTATCTGCCTAGATAAATACAGAGTTACACTGAAATTTATCTGATGGGGAATTCCACTACATTAGCTGCCAGAAAAATTCTGAACTTTTACTAGTCATTTTCACTTTTTCTCTCAGGCAGATTTCAACTTTCACATTGATTGGGGACATTTTCTTTGTTGCTTGAAAGAACATGGTATTGGGGATGTTCAGAACATAAACAAACATTAGAAGTACAGGAAACACATAGGCTTTAATTACAAATTTACTTGATTCATTTGCATAACTTAGAAAACAACGTTTTTTGACATGTTAATTTTTTAACCCATCAGCAAATGTGCCACACAGATTTTTGATGTTTATAAATTAGAATTCATCACATAAATATACCTTTTAATTGCAAAATTATTATTCTTAAAACATTTCTTTAAAACATGTTTGGAGTTCTCATGTGTTTTTAAGGGAAAAACCCCATCCTATTTAAAAATACACTACTAAACTGAATTGCGCAATTATATCAATACCACCAACTAAAAAAGGAAAACATACTGTTGTGTTGGATATGGAGATATTTCAAATAATGGCATCACATGTCCAGCTCTTTCCGCTTTTCAGTCATTGTCAGAACCATTTGGAGGTAAGAAAACCAATGCATCATTGAAAATATGCCCAAATGCCCTAAGACGGTATACCCCATACATCATCACATGCATCTGATTTGGAGTCAGTCCATTAAAAGTGACAGCCATATCTGAACAACAGCCTTCTACGACCAGGTTGGGGTGATTAGCCATGGCCTCTTTAATAAAAAGCCCAACAGTTTTGGTATTAAATACATCTTTTCCTTGGGAATCTTCTGCATGTTCTGCAAACACTCCAGCATATTTCAGGCACACTGCCAGCTGCTTATCTTCAGGTATCTTCCAAATCATTCCTCCCTGTTCAGGACACTTTTCAGGGACACTGAGAAGGTCATTCAGTCTTTTCATTGATTCAATACTTAGGACAATTCCTCCTTGCACACTCACATAATCAAAGTCACCAGATTTTTCAGTGTGGCCTAGATAGAAAGGTTGTGATGGATCCTTTTTTAACAAAAAATACTTTAAGTTTTCAATAATAGCAAATGTAGTGGGGCATGCCAGGAAGAACCAGTTATATTGGTCTTTATATTTATCAAAGGCATATTTGTAAGCTTTCCTCATCATCAGCCACATGTCATTTGTTTCCATGTTAATTGATTCAAACACTTTAACATTTTCAGAACTGTAGAACTCCGCTTTATCACAGTGTTTGGTCCAAGTTTCCTTCACTGCAGCCCAAAGACTCACATCTTTGGGTTTTACAAGGATGATACAGTACACTCGAGAGTTCTTGCTGGCTTCCATGCGTTCATTCTCTGAAATTTTCAGGATATCTTCTTTATTAGGAGCTTGTAGGTGATGATGCTTATGGTGGTACATTCCATTTCCATGACCAATTCTAATGTGTCCTAGCATAGTGATCAAGGCACAGAAAATGCTTCCAAGCATCACACCCTTCAAAAATGAACTGCTTTCAGAAAGCATGTTTCCTATAAAGAAAAAAAAAAGATCCTAAGGACACTTAATAGAAAAGAATTAACCTAATGATTTGTTATTCCTTATATATCTACATTTTGTTGTTAACTTCAGAAAAAGGCTCTCAAATATGACATTAAGTTAGTTGTATATAGTTCCAAAAGTCGAAAAATCTTTAGCTTCAATAGCATCTGATTACTGTTCGGTATAAACTGGAACTTTGTAGCAAAATCACTTAGCAGTAGAATTTTCTGGGAGGTTATTTTTGCACTCCATCTAAGGGGATCCAATTAATCAAGTACTAAATCAAACCATTAACCCTAGAAACCAATGATACAGAGGTTGGCTATGTTTCTCTTTAAAAGAATTTTGTTTCACAAGCTTGCATTATATATTTAAATATCTTTATAGATATAAATGGAATTTTACATCAAAACCTTAAATAAAATAGGTAAAACCACCTACAATTGACAAATCACCAGTGGTGTCTGTGCTGATATTTCTGTTCTCAAACCAGTACTTTAAGTGATCACTGTTGTTCTTAGGTATTTCTGAGTACAGCAGGTACTAGAAAACCGTTTGTTATAACCTTGATAGGAAAGAAATACAATTCTGTCTGAGGTTGAACAGAATATTATTGGAGGACATAGTTTAATTTTCATTATGTCCTTTTGCTTAGTCTCAGTTTTCAAGAAACTATTGTTGACATTGAGGGCTTAATGACATCAAAAGCAAATTTCTAGTGATTGATACTGTATGTTAATATTTACCCCTTTTTTCCTAAGACTAAATACTTTCCAACACAGTATATCAACAAATTGAAAAGCCCACCAGGGACAGTTATTTGGATAAGAATTGAGTCAATATAGGCACATCCAGGTCCCCCCACTTATGTTTTTATTTCCTCCAAAGGCGTTTTCATATCCTCTGGGAAGACAAAATGGGAAAAGTCTACTTTTATTTCAATTGTAAATTCAAAGAAAAGCAAACATTAAATACAACTTTTGAGATTCTCCCAATGTCCCTTCTATGTTCACCAGGAATGTTCTACTGAGCTACTTAAGAACTTATTTGTCTTTGTCTCATAAATTTGAAAGAGGCCTTAGAAGGTACCTAGTGTCATTCCTCTCATTTTAGATGAAACAGAACATCCACCACAATAAAAGTAAATGAACCAAAATCAGACAGTGGTAGAATTTAACTAGTAATCGATCTCTTGACACCAGTTAAAGGTTTTTCTACCACAGAATGATCTCAATAGTACGTTTCCCTGTATTGAGAACTTAACAAATGAGCCACTAAATAAACTTGCTTTCCTACAAATGAAAAATAAAAGTTGGCTCTCTTAATTGCCATTTTGCACCCAACCCCATCATACTAAAAGAAAACATCCCTAGATTTTTTTTCTGGAGGAAATGAACTTTGACCTTCACTAGAAAGGTAAGGTGTGGCACAGTCTGGCAGATGTAATTCCTGTGTGCTGACAGAGAAACAGGGCAGTTTGCCTGTATCACCAGCAGAACTTGGTCAATAAAGCAATCTATAAGAAGGAAAGGAAAATTGATAGGAAACAAATGGTGCTTATCAGATGTACTCTAACATTTATTTACATATATTTATATAGAAGTTAAGCCTTTCATCTTACACAATTTTCATTATTTCTGGCAAATACATAATTCACACGTGTCTTTTAGTTTGATGAGGATACCATTAGTGGGTTATTTGCATAGATTATGCTTAAGAGTCAGGCTTTTTTCCAATCTGGAGGCCACAAAAAACTAACACTAGAAATAACCTGATAGGATATTTGGTGCACAGAATTAAACTTAAAATTACACAAGGACACAGATCAGAGTATGGCTGCTCAAGATGAATCACTCTAGGTGGAGAAGGCTGGGGTGGGATATGGAAAAGAGAGGAGTGCGAAATGGTACAGAAGACCCCACTGAAGGGGCGCGGGGAGAACCTACAGGAAGGTGAATTTCAATCCCTCCCAGTAGCTATTCTTCCCATTGCACCTGTCATAGGGGCACCCCACGTGGAGCATGCTGGGAGTGAGCCAGGGCCCAAGCCTTTCCCAGGAGAGGGGCGGAGGCGGGCCGCTCGCGATCCCCTCGGGGTGCAGGCGAGGCAGGGGCACTCACCCGCTTTTACCACGGCTCAGGGGCGGGGAAGCGCAGCCGCACACGCTTTCGGCTCACGTTAGCGCACCACTCGGTTGCGCTCCTGGTCGGGCTGCTCTAGATGCAGGCGGTGTCTTCTCGTTGGTTTCGCAGAAGGTGGTGAAAAGCAGGAAGCGGATTCCGTGACAGCTGCTAGCGGCGGGGAGGGCCCCGGGCCCGCGCAGACGTCAGAGGGACACGCCGCGCACGCAGCGCGCCCTTTCTCCCCGCCCCCCGCCGAGGTCAGGCCGGAGCTTTCTACTGGCGTGCCCCTTCCGCTTGCCGGCACCCAATGGGACGCACGGGGTGGCGTGCGTGTCTCCCACCACTCCCTCCTCTCTCACCTCGCAGGCGTGGACAGTGAGAGAACGGTGGAGAGTCACTCCTACTGGGGCGCTTGTGTCTGTTCTCAGTGGTTCTTCTAATCTGCGTCACCTCTCCCTCCTGTTGACAAGAGGGCGCTCCACCCAGTACTGCTGGGCTGGGACGAAAATGCCACTGAAAGTCAACCGATTATGAGAGCGAGGATTCAGTGTGCTCTAGAAATGGCATCGGAAAGCCCCAGGGCCTGAAATCCAATCCAGGTCTTTATTGCATCCTTTGACGTGCTGGGAAAGTTATTTCACCTGGCTACGACTCCATCCCCCTTTAGCAAAGCAATTTCTATGACACTGAAGATTAAGTGAGTGTGCATGACTCTTTTTCGCAAAGGACCAAGGGTGAAGTAGGCATTCATAAAATCTTGGCAGTTTTCATTCACTCCTTTATCATAGGCACTTAGTACCAGCGCAAAGTAAACAAAATATACTTGTGAAATTAATGAATTTCCTCATTTTCCAGTTGAGGAAACAGGACCAGGAAGGATAAGGAACATTTTAAATACCGGTCATTAAAGGCAGAGGTGGGCCTAGACTGCAGGTCTCCTTAACTGCTAGTGCAAAGCTCTCTGCTAAACATCTCTTAAAATTTGTTTTTCGGTCGCAGGTGGGTTTTTGCCAAAACACAAATTCTTCAAAGTTTTTAAAATGTGCCATCACTAGGTTCCATCTAAATAACATTGAGTGATGACTCACAGGGCCTGACTCCCCAAAGACACATTTGAATATTGGCTGGACCCAGTTTAAGTAGACAACGTTTCAGGAAGTGCTGAAACAAGGGACAAATAGATTTTAGGTAATTACATCCTGGCAGCATTACCTTAAATTCCGGAGATACAATGGTGAATAAAATTAGGCCCCTGCCTTCTGGAGCTGAGTCTAGCAGGGAAGAAAGGCAACCGATTCCTTATGAATAATTATAATTCATTATGAATATTTTCTCTAAAGAAATACAAAAGAGAATTTATTTTTTACCCAAGATTTTCTTCCCCAAGTTTTATTGACTTACCACTAGGTTACATAAATACATAATTTTGAGTGTACATCTCGACATCTCCATGTTCGTATTCCCCACTCTCCACGGATTCTCCAGTGCCACAACATTGTCGCCTTCTCTATTTGCTTCTTCCTACTCCATTCCCCTCTGATAACCAATGTTTTTCACAGTCTAAGAATTATTCCTATATTTGCCAGTTTGCTTTCTTTGGTTGTTACCACAAATGAATGAAACAACCCAGTAATTGCCTTTTGTTTTCTCACTTATTTCACTTAGCATAATCATCTCAAGACCCACCCATTTTATCCCAAGAGGCACTGTTCCATCTTCTAATAGTGGAATAGTATTCCATTGAGTATATATTCCTTGTTTAAAAAAAATCCAGTCATCTGTCAGTGGAGAGTTAAGTTGATTTCATGGCTTGGCAATTGTAGATAAGACTGCTCTTCTTTTGAATTAGCATGTTCATATTCCTTGGCTAAACACCTAGCAGAGATATTGCTGGACCATATGTTTCCATTTTTAGTTTTTTTTTAAGGACCCTCCATACCGTTTTCCACAGAGACTGCACCAAATGGCATTCCTACCAATAGTGGAGGATTGTTCTCTTTTTCTTCACATCCTCCTTGACATTTATTGTTTCCAGTTTTTTAAGTCATTATCACAGAGGTGAAGTGATGTCTCCTTGTGGTTTTAATTTGAATTTCCCTTATAATAAGTGGTGTTGAACTTATTTTTTCATGTTTGTAAGCCATTTCTCTAGAGAAATGTCTGTTCAAGTCCTTCCCCCATTTTTTTGGATTGGGTTGTTGGTTTTTGTTGTTGAGTTGAATGAATTCTTTATACATTTTGGAAATTAACTCCTTGTTGGATAGGTGATGTGCAAATACCTTTTCCCAGTCTGTCGATTGTCTTTTTGTTTTCATGGTGATTTCTTTCACAGCACAAAAACTTTTTAGTTTGATGCAGTCGCATGTGTTTACTTTTGCTTTTGTTTTCCTTGCCATTGGAATTGTGTTCCTAAAAACATCCTTGTACATTTGATATCCATAAGTGTATCACATGGTTTTTATTAAAATGTATTTTCAGGTCTTATAGCCAAGACTTTAATCCATTTTTTAAATTAATATTTATTTTGTTCTTTAGATCACAACCTCTGTAAGTGGTTTTTGGGATACCTCCCCCTCCCTACTCCCTCTGGTGCCCCCTCCATTCTCTCAAACCCCTCTCTTTGTTGTTTACTAGTCTGTACTAAGTCCATTAGTCTCTTTCTTCTCTGTGGCAGTGTCTTTCACTGGGTGATTGGACTGTGTTGTTGGAACCAGGTGAGCCTTGCTGGTAGGTTTTCAGACTTAAGTTTGCCTTGGGCAGCCAGTCTGTATTCATTTGTGATCTGTCCATGTTTTCTTGCTTCAGGCTGTCTTCTCCAATCCCATCTCTGCTGCTTTGCTACTTTACCTTATGGCTCTGGTGTCAGATTTAGGGGGTCTCACCCCCAGCCAGTGTAGGTGAAGAAGTTTCTCTGTGAATATAGGCGTCTGTGAATGGCCTTTGTAGATCATCTCCTCCTCAGTTTGCAGTTTTGATGTGGGGCCAATTACCCCATCTTTGGTCTTCCTCTCCTCTCCTATAGTGTGAGGAGTGGGTGTTGCTCTCCTAGAAGACATCTCTGAAATGAGGTCCCGGGTCTTCCTGGCCAGGTGAGTGCATAGGTGCGCATTGTGACATCGTGTCTCTACAGTTGTTTCTCTTGTCTTGCATACACTGGTTCTCTCGGTTGTCCATCTGCTGTGTCCAGCTCAGGCTTGTGGGTTGGATTTTTGCATGATCCCTCATCCATTCTATGATGGGGTTTGTGTTGCGCATGTTCTTGCTCCTCTTGAAGTTTAGCTGGAGTGAGAGCTAAATGAAAGGGCTCCTCACCACCCCACTCACCTGCCCACATGCTGGTACCACCCTGCACAGGGGACAGGGCCCAAATGGCTGAGCCTGCACCCTTCCATGCTCCCCTTGGGCTGGGGGGGGCAACATGGTTCCGCCAATTGGGCTGCAGATGGCTGCCCTGTGCAGCAGCCATCTGCTGGTGGGTGGGGCCACCAATACCCTACCCTGTCCCCCCCTCCATGGCTCATGCAGCATAGGGGGCTTACCCAGGAACCTTCAACCCCTTTGCTCCCCGCTGGTAAGGGAGCTGGAATGGCTAGCCTTTAATCCATTTTGAATTAATTTTTGTGTATGGAGCTAATGATGCTTCTTTCTTTCTTTTGAGACTAGGTCTCGCTATTTTTGCCTATGGAAATGCAGGTTCACGTTGCCCGGGGTACCACAGACTCAAGCAATCCCCAGACTCAGCTTCCCAGGTAGCTGGGATTACAGGCGCGCACCACCACGCCTAGCTATATATTTTTGGAACTAGGTCTTGTTACATGCCCCCTGTTGGGACTCAAACCTCGATCCCTGGCCCTGGCTGGCCACGGCTTCCTAGGCTGCTGCTTACAGGCATGTGCCACCATACCCGACCTGATGTTTCTTTTTTTTTTTTTGCATGTGGCTGTCCAAGGTTCCCTACACAATTTGTTATAGAGAGGATTTCCTTTTGCTATTGAATTGTTGTGGCTTCTTTGTCACAGATTAACTGTCTGTATTTGTGGATTTAATTCTGGACTTTGCGCTATGCCACTGGTCTGTTTTTCTCTTACAAAAATGAAGTTTAGAATTAGTAAGTAACTTAAGACTCCACTATATTTGTATTATTTGTTAAATAATACATACTATATATTATATATTATATATACAAATTCTATATATTATATATTATATATACAAATTGTATTATTTGTTAAATAATACATACTATATATTGTCTACATATATACATATGTGTATATACATGTATGTATATAGTTCAGTAAAACATGTTGCAGAATAATGGTTACAGTATTAGCATACTTTGGTTGAACAAACAAACTTTTATATGTGTGCACATTTTTGATCTGTATGAATGAGGAGAGTTCAACAAGACTACTCAGTAGTAGGTTAATATTGACTACATCAGAAGGTAGAGATGGGGTGACTGGTTTTGTCTTTATACATGCTCAGATTTTATTATCTCACTGACCGTAAGAAACATTATGTTTGAATTTGAAGAACAGCAAATAAAGGGATCTCTTAAATTAGAGAGACAAAAAGGAAGAGGGAAAGATCCAATAAAAATACATTTTATTATTTATTTGTATTGATTATATATATTGCATTGTTGTATACCCCGAGGTTCTCCCACTACCTTGTCACCCATGAACCCTCATCTTAATCTCTGTGCCCACTCCTTCCCCATTGTTACCCCCTTCCCTGCCCCTTGCTCTGTGCTTCAGTTCTTCTGACTGTTAGTTTTAGGTTTTACTTGAGCTTTTGTTTGTGTGTTTTCCCTATATTCCACATATCAGTGAAACTGTCCAGTATAAAAAAATATTTTTAAAGAGTGCAGAGAACAGTCTCTCTTGCAAAAAGGGACCGAGGAAGGACAAATAGAAGTGGCACTCAGAATTCAGAGACAGTGACAAGGAGACAGTTTGAAGTGCTGTACAGGAAGGTATACCAAACCGAAAGTACTGATACAAGATCTTGAAAAAGTGAAAAAGTAAACCATAGGATTTTCAAGTTAATGAGAGGTTGTCTTGGAACCCAGTTCTCAACTTAAAACTGCACTTAAATATACTTAATGTTTGGAGTGAAGTTAGTGATATGATTGATTTATCATTAGGTGATTATATTTAAAAACACCAATCCTGTTTGTAACCTTAATCTAAAAATACTTGCTATTCATATTAATTTAAGTTCAGAATATTTATAATCTTTGGTGCAATAAACTGCCGTTAATCTTTCTCCCCAAAATTAAAGCACCACAATGTAAGGTAAATGTATAAGGGTAAATATATTCTGGTTTTTAGTATCAAAATGGAACACATCCATCAATAAGAGAATGATTGAATTAATTATGAGTATATGTATAGGCAGAATATTAAGCATAAAAGAAACAGGTTATTTCACCAGCCTGCACTAAATGTACTAACATGCACCTTCTTGGGGGGGGGGTTGTTTTTGAATTTGATATTTTTTGTACCCAGCAGGCAAAGCAAGACTGCATTCAAAACTAACAACACTGCATTTTCAGTAAAGCTTTTCTGCCAAGTACATGTATGCCAAGTACATTATTCAGCGTGAGAAATCTTTGATTTTTAGTAATTGGCGATTTACTTGCATGTGAGTACTCAAAGTTTTTAAATCTGCTGATGGGCCTTTCCAAAGGAGTTCACTGGAATAATAAATACTGAAAATAATCTAAAGTATCTTACTTTCTGTATAGTATCTTTTTTGAGGGTTAAAAATGTCTTCTGTGTACCTCTTCTACATGGAATTTCATAACTTCATAGTCAATGAACAAATTTCCTTGTCTGAGTAAAGTTATTATTATTTTCCTTTGCATATAGTTTGGTCTTTAACCTCATTTATGTTTACAGGCACATTCATGCTTGCAATCTCATTTCAAAAATGTTTCTCCAACTGGCCATCTAAGATCTTTTTTTTAAAATTTAAATTATTTGCTTATTGTTTTGATTGCATACATATATAAATATTACATCGTTTATCTTGATATTCTCCCTTCACCTTATCACCCGTGCACCTTCTTTATCTGTTTGTGCCCTCCCCCTTCCCTGACTTTACTGCCCTCCCCCTCCCTTGATCTATGCTTCAGTTCTGTTGGCTGAGATCTTTCTGTTGTTTAAAATGACAGATCCATTTGCTCACCAACAAATGCATATTAAGTGTTTACTGTAGGCCAGGTACTGTTTTTTGTAGGTCAGATTTTTTTTTTTTGGTAAACACTTTTAAATTATGGACAATTTCAAGCATATACAGGAATGGTGATAAAAGTCTGTTGAAATCACATCAACGTTTTCGGAAGCTTCAGCAAAATCAATTCAAGTCAGTCTTGTCATTTCTAAACCCTTCCACTTCCTTTCAGATAATTGTGAGGCACCAAAGGGACAACATTCAATTTCATCCATAAACATTTTAATATGTCTGTCTAAAAGATAAGGTCTTTGAAAATCTCACAGTACTGACGGGGCCTATAAAGTGGGGTTCAGAGAGAGAGAGTTGATTTTAGTTGTTGCTAAATTACTTAGGGATGTTGTGAAGACCTTATTTAGAAAGACCCTAGGTGGGAAGGCTCACTACTGACTGGCCTAAGGGTAATTTACATATATAAATGTGCACAGATATTTACCGCAGTAGTGGCTGGGATTGATTGCAGAGCAGATTTTTCTCCTGTTAGCATCAATATTTTGCAAGGTATGGGTAGATGCATGTGAGATGGGAGTGAGTGTAAGGCTAAAATCTTGTGAGGGAGAAAAATAGTCTAGTCTCAGAGACTTTCCTTCCCCTTCTAGGGATAGTATTGCTAGACCTGTTGACAATGGAAAAAATGAATGAAAATTGTCTTGTGAGGTTTCCCCTTCTATTTGAAGGAAGGAAAATGAGAGCAGCAAGTTCTTACAGCAGTGATGATTGTACAACACATTTTAGTGTGAGACCCGAAGAGGGAAGACAGTCTTCTGTCTCAGGACTAGACTTGCAGGAATAGGTGCAAAGTGAAAATTTAGGGCCCCTTCTTCATGAATTATTAAGGTTTTCAAAATAATGATAGTAGACTATTAAACCAAACCTGGGTTTTCCTGAACTCTAGGCTCTGGCCCTTGGGCAGTTTGTATGCCCATGAAAAGTGGCCATACTCCTGGACATCAGAAGATGTAACAGCAAAAAATTCAGAAAGCATTACAGAAAGGTTTAAAGCAGAAAATCAATATCATGTATAATCCTACCACTATTTTGGTATATATTCCAGAGATCTTCTATGTACATATATATGTGTAGCCATATATTCATACAATTATTTATATTGTGGAAATTGTTCATTGTACATTCTTTTCTGTAGCCTTTTGCTTTTATTACATTTTAGAGAGCTTTCCATATTACTAACTATAGATGATTTCATCCTATTGTTTGGAGGTTCCACAGACCATTTAACCAAACCCCACTGGTAGGCGTCTGAGGGGTCTTGGGATTTTCATTATTATAAATGATGTACGTGACTATTGATAAATTTGAGTGGGAATTGAATAAGTAAATCGGCGTAAAGCACTTCGGAGTATTTGGCAAATAGCAAGCTTCCTATAAATGTCAGTGAGTGATATTTTTATCTATATAAAGGTGAACTCATTTACAATTCTAGCATCAGGGTAAGAGGACTTGGTTTTTCTAAATTGTGCCAACTCTAATTTTTTTGCCTTTTTTTTTTTAGACTAGGTCTCGCTATTTTTGCCCATGGAACCGTACTCTCATGCCCGGGGTACCACAGACTCAAGCAGTCCCCAGCCTCAGATTCCTGGGTAGCTGGGATTACAGGCGTGCGCCACCACGCCCAGCTATTTTTTGGGACTAGGTCTTGCTATGTTGTCCCGAGTGGGACTCGAACCGCGATCCCTAGCCCCAGCCACTTCATAGGCTGAAGCTTACAGGCACGAGCCACCGTGCCCGGCTTAATTTTTTTTTTTACCTTTTGTATGTCTCCCTCTGTACATGGCCTGTTTATGTTCTCGAAGAATTCTCCTATTGGATTACTCATGCTTTAAACTTTTGAAAATTACTTTTATTTTTTATCACTCATTTTTTTTGTTTACATATTTATGTATATATGTACATATATGTGTATTTAAATATATCATTGCATTCCCTGGGGTTCTCCTTCTACCTTATCACCTGTGAACCTACATCTTGGTCTTCTTGTGCTCATCCCTTCCCCCCCATCCTCTCCCTGTTGCTTTCCCCAGTTCTGTTGTCAGCTTATTTTGACGTTTTGTTGGCCTTTTGCTTGTTATTCCTATATCCCATCTATAGGTGAGACTATATGGTTTCTGTCTTTTTCTGACGTATTTCTGCTAATATTATTATCTCTAGGTCCATGCATGTTATCACGAATGTTTCATATTTGTCAGTTTTGATTGCAGAATAATATTCCATTGTGTAAATATACCTCTTTTTCAACCATTCATCAGTTTTGGGGCATTTGGGTTGTTTCCATATTCTGGCTATTGTGAATAGTGCCGCGCTGAACATCTGAGTAAAGGTGTCTTTTTGAATAAGCTTTTGGTGTCCTTTGGGTAGATTCCCAGTAGTGGGATTGCTGAATCAAATGGTAGTTCCATTTTCAGTAGTTTGAGGGACCTCCACGCAGTTTTCTATAGTGGCTGGGCCAGTTTACATTCCCACCAGCAGTGTAAGAGTGTTCCTTTCTCTTCACATCCACGCCAGCACTTGTTCTTGCCCATTTTTTTTGATATGGGCCATTCTTACTGGTATGAGATGGTATCTCAGTGTAGTTTTGATTTGCATTTCCCTGATTAGTTGTGATGTTGAACATTTTTTCATATGCCTGTTGATCATTTGTATTTGCTCTTATGAGAAGTGTCATTTTAGTTCTTCCCATTTTTTAACTGGGCTGTTCGTTTTGTTTCTGCTAAGTTGTGTGAGTTTTTTTGTGGGTCTTTGATATCAGACCCTATCTAACTTGTATGGAGGGCAAAATTTTTTTAGTTTTTCATTATTTAATATTTGATTTGGTTTTGCTTTACGCACAGAGGTATTTTTAAGTTTAATACAATTAAATCTACCCCATATTTTCCTTTACGGTTTTTATGTGTGCTGTCTTTCTTTGGAAATGCTTTTGTAACAAAACAGGTGTACAGTTCTATGGCGGTGTGGCCTTTCCTACTGTAACGCCACCCGGTTTCCTCTTATATCTCTTTCTTCTGTGGAGTGCTTTTCCAATTCTATCAGTGGAGTTCATAGCACCAGTATATTTTAAACATACATGGGAAGGGAATACATTAATTTAAAAAGGTAGCATAGAGGTGGTGTCAGTCAGTGGAAAATGTTTTTGTGATGTTTGTGGTACTTGTTAGATTTTTCTAACATGTATTTTTAAAATAAATGTTCAAATTTGTACCTAATGTTGCAATGAAAACTTGTTTAATGATTTCAGATGCCACAAAATGGTATGCCACTGCTTGCGAGGTAAACATTAATGATTATCTGGAGTGCCCCAAGCTAGCATAGATCCAACAGAGTCTGGTTTCAAAGCTTATGTTTTTCCATGATCCAAAAACTTTTTTCTTTCAGATAAAAATGTGAAGTGAATAACCCTAATCATCTTCATTTGCCTCCTCTCCCCTTCCAGAATCAGTCCCTGTTCATTATTTCATTAAACTATGATAAGCTTATTATGTAAGAGTTAATATTCTCATTTTCTAGATGAGAAACTGAGATTCAGAGAAATGACTTAAATTGCTCAGGCTTACCCCTGATAGTAAGTGGTAATACCAAGCAAGATTCAAACTCATGTCTAAATTTTAGTTTGCAAAATTTCACTGTAATGTAACCATTCCTTGTTGCCAATTGAAGGGACATCAGGTTTACCAATTTGCTGTAGGTTCTTTATTAATTTTAGTAGCCACACAAACACACTAGGCAGGGCAGGGCAGGGCAGGGCAGGGCAGGGCAGGGCCAGGGTAGGGCCAGGGCCCCAGAGGCTCAGGGGCCTAGGCAGGTGAGCCCCCCAGGCCCTCAGGAATCTTCATGCTCTTTCTCTGACTGCTCTTTCTTTCATCCTCTTGTACTTGCTTATGCTCATGCATATACACCTTTGTGGTCTCTGTGCCCCTTTATCCCCTCTCTCCTAGGCCCAGGTGTGCATACTTACACATATGTGCACCCACTGGATCTCAAAATCATGGGGAAGACATAATAGCCCAGGTACTGGGTATACAGGCTAATGAAGGAAAAAGCCTGATTAGCACACTTACCCTATGCTCACCTATGTTAAAAAGTGTCTGGGGAGAAAACTCTGCAGTCATCACAAAGGAATTTTCACTTCAGCCTCCAGAGGAATACAGAAAAGGACAGATATAAGCAGAAGGTTGAGTCTTCCCCCCACAAATTTTGGCAAATCAAGATGCTGCAGGTGATTCTGCAAAGCCTAGATACTCCCTGTCATTGTTTTTGCTCATTCACATCTTCTCTGAGGCTAGTTGTACGGTGAATTTAGTCAGTGGGTGTGTGCATGTGTTAATGTGCATACATGGAATTGGGAGTGAGGGGATAAAAAGGGGGCACGAGAGAGAGCATGTACATGAGAGAGAGAGTGAGCGAGAGAGCACAAGAGAACAACAGAGAGAGTGAGCAGAAAAAGAGAGTGAAGACTCTGGGATCTTGGGGGTTCACCTGCCTCCCGCCCTGGCCCTGCCCTGCCTGGTATTTGTGTAATTGCTAAAACCAATAAAGAACCTACGCAGATTGGTGAGCCTGATGCCTGAGGCTGCCCTGACAATTGGTGAGGACTGGTTACCTTATATGTGGTGACGAGAATGGGATGGTTACCTTAACACTGGTCTTGACTAAGAAATTGTGTTTCTGACAGAGGAGCGATCTCATTGTGACAAAGTCAAGGAGTTGTCTGGCCTCTTTTTCGGGGTCATATGCACTGAGCGCTTCAAAGCTAAGTAATCCTGCCCTTCCTTGCTTTCACCAGTCCTGCTCTTAGCAACACCACAGTCATCATCAGCTGTTTAGTTGATGTCAAATACGGTTGCTAGCACCTGGGCTGCCAGCTCTTTTCAAGAAAGTCAGACTCCAGGGCACACACCTGGATCCTGTCAGTTCTCACTTCATTTCTCAGCTTGAAGGAAAACAGAGACTACTGGGTCACAGCCTTCTCATATTCCAGTATGGGATTTCAAATCACCTCTCTTAGTAGGCAGGGGAAACTGAAACAAACATTTGGAGGACTATGAAAAAGTGAGGTAGGGCTCACACAAATTAAGAGTTTATCTCACTGCAAAATAGTTTGGGAAAATCATTTTTCTCAATTTTAGAGACTGAGCGTGAACTTCCTGTACTTCTTTTTCTTCACTCACCCTGCCTAGCCATTAGTCCAGCTTTCCAGCATAAGGGAGAGTCCTTTCCCTACATAATCGGCCTAAGACCCCTGACTTCTAGGGCACCAAATACCTGAGGATGCTGTGTGTAATTGTCCATTTTGTGCTGCATCCTCGAATTTTTTAATTGAATTCAAGTCTTACCAGCAATGGTTATTCTCACCTGCGTCTTTATGACATAGTTCACATTCCTAGTCCTGAAAACTGACCTCATTTATAGAAGACCTTGGTGGTAGTGGATAGCATGTACTGAAACAGAATCCTGAGCCTGGCAGCCTGCCAATGTCTAAAAGTTCAAGTAAGAGGAAAGACACATGAGAGAATTTGCCAAGGTGAAAACTCCTTTGTTTGCTTTACCTGTGTGGGGTCTCCCTGCAAGTGCAGCTTACTTGACTGTCAGACTGTATTTTGCAGCTGCCTTCCCCTCTGCCTTCCACTCCTTCACCCTTTGCACAACCTTTTCTCTAAGTGTGCTTCAATTTCGACCTGGTTACCAGGAGCCATCTCATTGAAGTGTTTTGCAATCTTTGAACAGTCCTTCAGCCAGCTCCTGTAGTGTCTCCTGAGTCACTCACATGTTTTTCAAATGTTGGGCCCTGACCATATAGTGATCTTTCCAGAATCTGTGCCCTGTGTGATTTTTTTTATGTCCAACATAGTTTATTGTGGTCTGGCAGGACTGGCATTTGTCAAGAGACAGTTTCAAGTTGTGTTTCCCAGGTAATCCAGTAACTAAGGAGTGACTGTTCCTCTTCTCTAAAGCTCTGCCAAACATAATTATACCACATAAACAAATAAGTACCTTCTGGTAATTTATGCCACCAATTGCTTTTTCCATCAAACCCCTGAGGGTATCATGGGCTCCAAGGATGTATTGGACCACCTTTCAAATAGGTAAAACCCCACAGGGAAGATGAAAGCTGTCTTTTCTTTACTTCAGTCATAGGGATTCAATAATAGCACTTCTAACACAGCACTGGAAATTACTAATTCTCTACCAGGCAGATGATACAGTAATCTCTCTGTATCACAGACTCTGTAAAGTGGAGAAAGGTAATAGAATATTGATATCCTCTTGTCCTCTTACATCGAATTTTTTTTTTTTTTTTGAGACTGGGTCTCACTATTTTTGCCTGTGGAACTGCAGGCTCACCTTGCCTGGGGTATCACGAACTCAAGCAATCCCCAGCCTCAGCTTCCCAGGTATCTGGGATTACAGGCACGCACCACCGTGCCCAGCTATATATTTTTTGGAACTAGGTCTTGCTATGTGCCCCCGGGGGACTCAAACCCTGATCCCTGGCCCCGGTCACAGCTTCCTAGGCTGCTGCTTACAGGCATGTGCCACCATGCCTGACCCAGTAGTAGTTCTTAAACCTATTATACTCTGTGGAATTTGTTATAAAACATATATCCCTGGACACCACCTGCCAACACTTTCCAGCACTATCTAGATACCTAGGATAAGACTGTGTCTTGCCTTAGGAGTAGACAGTTCAGTTGTGGTCCCTGCCTTTGTGAAATTCTTAGTTGAAGGGCAGAGACAGAAAGTTAAAAGGTGTAATTCAGAGAGAAAATGGATCTAACTCTATGTACTTTTTCCTAATCATATTTCTTATTAAGTTAACATGGGCTTACGACATTGTATATGGTTCAGAAATATAGGGTCCTACCTCATTGGCTGTATGTTACCACACCACATCTACCACTGAGCACCAGTAGTAGTCCTCTCTCATAGTTCATTGTGCTTTTTTTTAATCAAGCAAGTTTCTCATAAAACCATGCCACCATAGGTATGGTAAAAAATGGATTTGTTCAACAAGTCCTAGTATGTGGCATTTGAATTGAATTCAAGTCTTACCAGCAATGGTTATTCTTCAGTAACCTAATTTGAGAAGTAAAATAATTTAAAAAATTTAAAAAATCATGCTGGGTATGGTGGCACATGCCTGTAATCCCAGCTACCTGGGAGGCTGAGGCTAGGGATCACTTGAGTCTGTGGGTTCCAGACAACCCCGGGTAACCTAGCGAGACCTAGTCTCAAAAATATAGCCAGGTGTGGTGGTGTGTGACTGTAATCCCAGCTACCTGGGAGGTTGAGGCTAGGGATTACTTCAGTCCATAGGTTTGAGACAACCCTGGGCAACAGAGTGAGACCTAGTCTCAAAAAAAATCAGTAAAATATACACAATAGTCTGTAAAACTGGAAATAGCCCAGATGCCTTCAACAGATGAATGGCTAAAGGAACTTGGAGTATTTAGTTAAAAAAAGGAAAAAAACTTCTGATATGCATGATGCTACTCCCAAATTCTATCCCTTTTTATTTTATTAAATAAAATTTTGTTCAGTTATGTTACCGAGGTAGGGGACTACCTTTTTTTTTTTTTAATTTTTGTCAATGTGGGTTACCCCGCCTACACACAAGAATAACATACAGGTTTATTTATAGTAAGGGGGAAAACAGAGTCTCATAGTCCACACCCGCACAAGTACCCCAAACAGAAAGGAACCCCACTTCTGCTCCAGGGAGCTGTGTGGGGTTTATTTCAGTCCAAAATCACCAAGTTACATCCTTGTCCTTTGGCCCTTCCTCACTCCCAACTTGAGGTTCAGCTCAGGTCTCTCCAGGTGCAGGGTGGCTCAGTACTTCGTCAGGGTCGCCTCTCCTCTGCCTTCACACAGCTCCCGACCCTTCTGGCAGATGCTTGAAGAGACTCAGAAGACTCCATTTCTGGGTCCTTTTCCTCCAGGGGCCACAACCTACAAGCTCTGGGAACTTGCCTCCTCTCCTTCCCAAAAGTTCATGTCCAAAGTCCGTGCTCCTTTCTTTTTATATATATATATTTTTCCTCCTAAAAACCAAAGGCTCCAATTTCCCTCTACACACCCTCCAGATGATACATTCTTTCAGGGCCACACCAGGAATTTGCAACAAAGTAAACGTACCCTTCCTGTTTAGGCCTTTTTTTACCTCTGTGTTTTTCAGACACAGCTAATGCAATGACTAACTTTTATGAACAAATACACTGCCTATCTTGGGGTCATGACTTCAGTTACTGTTTATTTACAATGCTATATAAATTTCCAGAGTACACATTGACACCCTTCCCCCCCCCCACATTGACTTTTGGTGGAAATGTAAATTGGTGCAACCTCTATGGATGATGTTATGAAGATTCCTTAAAATAAGCAAAAATGGAAACTCCATATGACCCACTACTAGATATTGACCCAAAGAATAAGAAAACATTAATGTAAAAATGTATTCACCCCTATGTTCATAGCGGCCAAGTCATGGAATCAATCTTAATACCCATGGACAGATGACTGGTTATAGAAATTGTGGTATATCTACTCAATGGAATACTATTCAACTATTAAAAAATATGAAATTGTGCCTTCTGAGGCTAGACCTTGAGATGATTATGCTCAGGGGAATAAATCAGAAAGTAAAAGACAGTTATGCATGATTTTATTCAGTTGTGAATAAGTAGCAGTTATGCCTGATTTTACTCAGTTGTGAATAAATAAGAAATAACAATTATGCATGATTTTACTCAGTTATGAAACAAAACTGGCAAAGCACAAAAAACTAACTTGAGTGTCTGTGAAAAATATGATGGTTATCAAAGGGAGGGTGAAGAAGGAGGGGCTAAGGAGTAACATGATAGGGTGTTGAGGTTGAAGCTTTGGTGGAGGGTGAGTGAATCTTGTGCATGTATGGAACTATGAAGTTGTATCCCCATATTATATAGTTTTATGAACAAATTCAAGTCAATATTTGATTAAAACAGTATTAATGGCCTGACTCTATGATGTTTAACAAAATACATACAATGTGTATATATAGACATTTTAAAATTAAATGTACTCCCTTTTGCTCCTGTCTTCCCCTTCTGGTAGTTTCAATTCTACACTCAGAATTTTATTTTTCTGTTCTTTTGTTTAGTTTCTCTATACTCCATATATGAGTGAAATCATCATATAAAAGGCTATAAATGATTGTAACCACAATAAAAATAGTACAATTAAATAATTAATTACACCAATATTAGTGATACAAAATGTTTTGGGAGTGCAGTTTTAGGAGTGCAGCTTTACACTTTGTTAAATGTACGTTTCATTCACCCACCACCAGTTTTAGGGTCATTACACCTTTATCCTTTCCTCCTGTTCCACTACCCTTTCCCCAGTGGTGAACACCATTATTCTTAGAGAAAATATCCTTTTTAAAAATGTATATAACTAAAGGAACAGAAGAGATGTAAGCATATCAAATAATCTTTGAGTGGAAGAAATGGCTTTTAGCTTAGTCCTCAATGGATATGGGCAAGAAATTCAGTTTCCTCAAGGTAATCGGTTTTGGAGAACCATGGACACAAAGGTTCAATGAAGGATGGATTAGATTGAGTGTAAATTTTATATCTATACCCTCAGAGGCTTTTGACTATTTTAAAAGTCAACCCTTTTGGGCAAGTGTTGGGAAACAACAGTAAGCAAACGTATGTGTTCCTTGCTTTCCTCATGCTGGTTAGCGCCCAGTAACAGACATTAAACAGTCATACTGATGACTATATAGTTATAGAGATTAGTGAACAGAAGCGAAGGAACATGGTTCTCAGTGACCAATAACAAAAGAACCCTAAATAGGTTGGAATTAGGGAAGGCTTCCCTATGAAGAACACTAAGGATGAGTTGGAATGAACTCGGTGAACAGTGAGTTTTGAGTCCTCCTGTATGAAATGCTTACCTCAGGGCGGGGAACAGCATTAGTGCATGTATTAAGGATTTGATTTCTATCCTCAGAGCAGAAAAAAAAATCACTGAAAGTTTTAAGCAAAGGTGTGCCCTGATCAGATGACATTTTAGCATGATCTCTCAAGTTGCTGCAGGGATAATGGATTGAAGGGGAGCTAAAGAGGGAGTCAGTGGGCCAGTGAGCAACAGTCCAATGTAGAGGTGGTGACATGGACCACGTCGTAGCAAGCGGATGAAAGAAAATTTTAGAGGTGACAGATTTTTTGCTGATAGAACTTGGTGATAGTTTTAATAAGGAGTATCAGGAGGAGGTTAGTGGTGTCATTTAATCTTTACATGTACCCTGTGAGGGAACTGAGACTCTCATTCTTTTGCAAAAAGATTATAGGTGTCATAGGACCCTCAAGACACCATATAACCCAGGCTCTGCTGACTTATATATCCTGGTCTCCTCTAGCCATACTCCAGTATGCCATGCTCCTTCTAGTCTTAGAGTGCCCTTGAATGGTGGGCACTTAACCTAAAGTGCTTTTCTCCTTTTCCTTGCCTGGCTCATCCTTCCTTAGGAAAATTTTCTCGAATCTTTGATACTGGTTAGGCCTTCCTGTTTTCTGTTCTCAGAGCATGCTAAGCTTTTGCACTTATTAAAATCGTACCTGCTGGGCACAGTGGCTCATGCCTGTAAGCTTCAGCCTACGAAGCGGCCAGGACTAGGGATCACAGTTCGAGTCCCGCCTGGGGCCCGTAGCGAGACCTAGTTCCAAAAAAATAGCTGGGTGTGGTGGCGCACGCCTGTAATCCCAGCTACCTGGGAAGCTGAAGCTGGGGATTGCTTGAATCTGTGGTACCCCGGGCAACGAGAGCCTGTGGTTCCACGGGCATAAATAGCAAAACCTAGTCTCAAAAAAAAATCAAATCAAATCAAATCGTACCTACTTTCTTGTGTGATTATTAGTTTGTGTGTGTGTGTGTGTGTGTGTGTGTATGTGATTCCTTCTAGATGGGTTTCCCTCAAAACTGTAAGTTTCAGGGAAGAAATCTTGCCATTCTTTATGATAAGCACAGAGCTTCATACGTACTAAGGTGTTGCATACAAATTTGTTGAATGGATGAGTGAGACTCACAGAGGCTAAAATGAACTCACCTAGTGTTAAACAGTGAGTGACTGACCTAAGACTGGAACTAAGTAGCTAATAGTGGAACCCAAGCTCTAATTCATGTGATGGCTGTGCTGGACTGTCACTGTTTATGTCTGTAGTAAAAACATGTCAAAGGTCATTCAGCAATTGCTTGGGAACTTAGAATCAGTTTTTCTTTTCCTGTCCCACCTCTTCCTTAATATCTTTCCCCCTCCTTTTTGGTTTTGCTGCTCCCCCTACCTGACTGCTGTCTTTTCCCTTGTCTTTTATAAGATTTGGAAGGACTGTTAGAGGTCATCGTGTCTAACCTGAGCATTTTACAGATGAAACTGAAGTTAGACCAAATTGCCTGCCCAAAGGCTATAGTTATTGGCAGGCTTAATAGATAACTTTATTTTTTACGGTGGGCATCGTTCTAGCAAAATCATGAAGACCTAATGTATTTCAGTCTTGTTTACCCAATATCCGTTTGTTATAATCACATTAGCCTCATCACTGACCCAGGCACCTGTTCTGTTCATTTCTACTTCAGAAGCATGACCGACATGGCCTGAAATTTATTCTGTCCTTCCAACCTATCTATTTTATTCAGCCTTCAAGCCCCAGCTCAGTCCTTACCTCCTCCATGCTGGCCTCCCTGCCCACACTAGCTATCCATTAACATGCATTTTTGCTTTAATGTTCTCAGGTGTGTTTTTTCTTTCCCACAGATAGTTTCTTCTTCTGTCCTCTGTCCAGGCTCGAGGCAGGCCCCATATCACATAGTATGCTTCTTTTGTAATCCTTTTGATTCCTAGAAATGCATTAGACACGTAGCAGACCATCATTCTTGAATGAATGAATGAATAAATGATATAACCAAGAAAAAATGAAACGGTAAACTCTGCCATCTTGTGGCTATTAGTCTTTAGTGTTGTCATTTTCACTGCATTTTTCAGTGTGGAAATTAGAAAAGTGACACCAGGTGAGAATCAAAAGTGGTGGTGAAATGGGGAAGATTTCTTTTTCTCTTGCTCAGTGTAGCAATGGCATGGGTATTGAAATGTTTTGCAAGAGAAAACATAGGTGGAGGGAAACCCAAAACTGAAGTAACTGTGTATCTGCGGACTGGATTTAGACCTGGGGAATATTGAATGGATTTTCTCAGGGACAATGCCTGCTTTGAAAGGGACACGTAGAAGAAAATCTCCCAACATGGTCAACAGTCCAGAGCCCTGATCAGATGACCAGCCTTTTTAAAACAGCTATGTGGGAAGAGAACCCCTGCCTTTCAATTAACGGTCCTAGAATCTAGTCTTAGATGAGCAACCAACCTTCTGGAGATCACACAACTTCTCTTGTGTTCGTTTCTCTATCAGTTTAGTTACTGCCAGCTTACTTCCAGGACAGTTGTGAGACTGTGAGGTCACAGATGTGAAGATTCTGAGAACAGTTTTTAAAAATTTATCTATCTGTCTGTCTGTCTGTCTGTCTGTCCGTCCGTCTGTACTTCATATTTCCACAAAAGAAAAATAAAATGCTTATATTTTATATTTATGCAGCACCTACAGGTTTATAAATTGCCTTTATGGTCATTATCTATTTTCAGTCTCATTGCAATCCTAAGAGGTAGGCTGCCATTATTACTCTCAATTTACAGATGAAGCACAGAGATTCATACTCGCATATATTGAGGAAATGTCACTTGCCAGGTTCACTTTCACAGGTTGGAGGAGTTGAGTTCCTTCCCCGTGATCGCCTGGCTGGTAAATAGCAGACTCTGTACTCCAACCCAGGTCATCTGGCTTTAGAATCTAGCACTCAACCACTACTGTCTTTAGGTCAGTCTAATTCTTCTGTGGTGATTTGCATTTGAGTATTCTTTATCTTTCGTGGAATGCAACGCTTTATCTCCTGTTAAAAAGATGTAAGGCCTCAAGAGCACATGTACCCACAAGCACTTGGTATGGGTGACAAACCTGTACCCTGTGCAGGAGTGCTCAGCCCTTGTGCATTAACATCACATGGGAAGTTCAAACCAAATTACCCACATCCTGGTCCAACAACAGACTAATGAAATCAGGTTCTCTGGGAGTGGAGCTCAGAAAAATGGGCCTTTCCCCTTTTGAAACCTGATTCTAAAGCACAACAGCTCAGGTTCAGAACCACAGCATTCTAGCAGAAAGGCAGTGACCTCAACGTTCTACTAGAGTCACTCCAACATTCCCCGAGACAAATCTGGAAAACACCCAGAGCATTCAACAGGGAAGAGTGAAGAGGAGTAAAGAAATAGCTTAGACATGTCATTAGTTAAATCTGATTTTAGTAGTGCAAGCAACTAAACAGCAGTATCAGAGGTAAATTGCTAAAGCTAAAAAAGAGCCAGGAAGGAGAAGGATGGATGTAAATTCGAGGTAGAGAGACAGCTGGCAGGCACCTCCTTATCACTCCATAAGAGCCGACATTATGATCTCTTCATCCCCTATCTATCCTTCATAAATCAAGTATTTATTGACATCTGCTATGTGCTGCACATTATTCTAGGTACTGGGGATGTAGCTGTAAACAAGTCAGATACAGACTTTAGACTCATGAAGCGTTCATTCTGGTGGTGGTTGGGAAACGATGCTGTCACAGTCACCTGGTAACCTTAAAAATCTCTACATAGGCCATGTTGCCAAGGCTCAACCATGGCTTGACTCAATTTTGGAGGAATAAGGCAGGAAAAGTAGTGTTGTGAAGTGTTATTACAAGACTATATCTCATCTACCTCCCCACCCTGGTGGAGACTGCCCTGAGGCAGCTTCCCATCTGCCTTCCTGGTTTGGAGAAGCATAGAGTCTGGAGTATTCTATCACCACACACCATCAGCAAAAACTGTGTGGCTGTAGCTCAGAGCTGCTTCCTCCACCACATAGTGACCCATTACTTGTGTCACCTGTCATCTAGTCACTCCAATTCAGTGTCATCTTTAGGAACTTGCACATTCTGCACTGACACCATGATCTTGCTTTTGTTGCCTGTGTAATGAATAAACTGTATCCATTCAGCTTATCTTTTCATTGGCTAAATCTTTGCAAGTGTCATTAGCCAGCCTCTCAGCTCCCAATCTACTGCTCTTCAGGGACTGCTTGACCGCTCCATAGCAGGCAGGGTTCTGCATCAATTAGACAGAAAAACAAAATGATTACATATTGTGATAGATACAATACAACCCAAATCAGCAGCTCTATGGGAGCTTAGAAATCACCTAAGCATTGGGGAGAAGGCACAACTCTTACAGATGAATTCCATTTTAAAAATGTAGAAAAATAAGACAAATACAAAACCATCATCCAACAAATACTACAATGATAATTGTTACATATAACATGGAAGCTAAAGCTGGTGGGGAAAAGTTTGAGCTATAATAGGCTATGTATGTAGTTTCAAAACCTCTCTCCCAAGACGTTTATTGATTACAAAGGATAAAATAGTAACTGTGTAGTGAAGAAACCTAGGCCTCTCTCTTTGAGAGGGAACATGTAGGGATTAGGGAATTAATGGATACTGGCCCAAGTATAGTTCACTATGGGTCTTCTGGATCTGTGGATGTACCTGAGGGTCATTCCTTGGTTCCAAACTAAATGATTTGGCTGGGAAAAATGAGCAGTGGAAAGAGCCCTTATATGGGTCCCGTGACCTTAGAGTAGGAATTATTGTCATAGGGAAGGTCAAGTAGGAGCCTCAGAAATTCTTCACTCCCACCTACCAAGATAATAAATAAATAGGAAGATAAGTAAATAGATTTACAAAGATATTGCTCCCCAGGGAGAATTGCAGCATCACTGTTCACAAATGCATTATACAATGCAGTCTCCATCAGGCACCTCTTTAATTTAGTAGTGTCACCCCCGCAAAAAAAGAG